>PVKH010013211.1:0-16941 GCA_004027955.1 Chaetophractus vellerosus | reverse complement strand
CGCACCTCCCCTAGCTCCTTCCTCTCATTGGTCCTCACTTTCTCCACCTGTAGCTGGGGAGCACCGTAGACACGGGCAAGGAAATCCCGGTCATAGGTCTCCCGCTGCAGGTACGACAGGTCCAGCTGGGTGAAGTGTACAAATTGCTGGTTCAGCTTGATGAACTTGAGGTGCTGGTCAAAGAACTGCCCGTGGCTCACACCCTTGCGGCCAAAGGTCATCGTTCTTGAAATTTCGGGCCGCACGCAGGCCCGGCCCTGCCGCTGCTCAGGCCGACGCATCCAGTCATCCCAGAAGGCTTTGGGCCACTTGGGCTCCAGCTCAGCCCAGAGTTCAGCTAATAGCAGCCAGCCCAGGCCAGGGAAAAAGTCTGTGCGATAGAGAAGCTCGGGCTTGCTTGAGTCTACCATCTGCTCCTTGCCGTTGTCATTCCATGCAGACACACACCAGAGTGAAGGGTCAGCCCTCAGCAGTGGGTAGGTGGCCTGGAAGTACTCAAAGAAGTCCGGTGCCACCTCCAGATCATCCTCGACCACCACAGCTGCTGGGAACTTGAACTTGTGGAAGATCTGGTCCAATGCCCAGCGGTAGTGCCGTGCAATCTTGTAATAACCCTGGAACTTGCGGTGGTCAGGCGGCACGGCAATGTTGCTCAGGTCAGGCTGCCGGATGTGTGTGATAGCACTGCCGTAGGAGGCAATGACCTGGGCTGTCTCCTCGTGCCCACAGTCCTGGCTGACAATGATGGGGAAGTGCTCAGCTGAAGGCCGATAATGCAGCAGTTTGTCCAGGCAGCGCCGGACAGTGCTGCGGTCACAGGCTATGACAAGGATAGGGATCACAGCTGGCGATGGAGTCACAGGCACACGCGGTGGGGCAGGAGGGGCTGCAGTGGGCATCTTCCACCGCTGGCTCCACACAGCATGGTGCTCCCTGATCTGCTGCAACAGCTCCCGCTGACGCTCCAACTCCACCTCAGCATCCTGGGCCAGGCGGATCACCTCATGGGTGAGGCTGGAAGGGTCATCATCAAGAGCACTGTCCAAGGGCAGCCTGCCAGGCGTGGGGCGTGTCCAGAAGAAGAGGAGGAGCAGGGCGTTCCAGGCTACAAAGAGGACAGCGCCCCACAGCACAAGCCCTGCAGACTGCTTCTTCAGCATCCTGGCCCCCACAGGGGAGGGCAAGGGTAGGGCTCTAGGCTGCCCTCAGCTCACCTGGCTCACTCACCCACCGTCCTAGGGATGCTTGCTCTAGGCTCTGGGATCAGGAAGCAGCCATGCACCTATGGAGAGGAGAGAGAGAACCATCACCACAAAGGCATATGGCTGCATATCCCCAGAGGTGGAGGAATGTATGGAGCAGAAAGAAGCCAAAAAAGGAGGAGTGAGGCCAAGAGGTTGACTCTAGAACTTCCTCAGAGAAGGGAAGCTGCCCTTCTCCTAATCTGGGGGATTAATCTACATAGGAGAACAGAATTAAGATGACATGCTCCACTACTCTGAAATGAGTTATGAGTCCTTAGAAAAGCAATATATGTTTGAGGGGCAAGCAGACAGTGATGCTGGTGGAGGGAGAGGGAGCAAAGGAAACCCAACTCTCCCTTCCCTGACAGATTTTGCTTCCCATTTACATCCAGAGCTTGTGAATTGGGGGTGGGAGGGGGAGGAAGGGGTGAGACCACCTGCCTCCCATTCTCCTATTCCTCAAATCAAACTGACCTAAGATTACTGGTTTGAAAAATATCACACCTCAACCCTAAATTCAGCATCTAACTTAATAAGGAAGCACCAGAGGAATTCCCACTCATGTCGGGAACAAGGCCAAGATGCCCACTATCTCCACTACTATTTATCCTTCTGCTCAAGGTGTTAGCCAATGCAGTTGGACTAGAGAAAACAATTAAATGCAGAAGAGTTGGAAAAGAAGCAAAATTGTGTCTATTTGTGGATGCTGTGAGAACATTCCCAGAAAACTCTAAAGAATCAATGATAAGCAGACACGGAAGAACGCAAGAATGAACACAGCAAGAACAAGCAGAAAGGGGGGGATATGTAATAAATTTTTTAAAAATTAAATCTTTAAAACCCCATATTAAAAAAAAAAAAAACACCTAAGGGGAGAAAAGGCCAAAAATCCTATAGAAAAATGGGCAAAAGGGCAATTCAAAAAAGACATAAAAATGGCCCTTAGGAATATGAAAAGATGTTCAACTTCACTCATAATAAGAGAAATGCAAATTAAAACTATACTGAGATACAATTTCTCACCCAACTGACTGGCAAAAATTCAAAAACATACCTTTCTGTTCTCTTAAGAGTGTCTACTGAAGAGAAATTTTTAATTTTCATGATGTTCAATTATCAGGGTATTTTTTTTTCTTTTATGGATCATGCTTCTGACATTGTATCTAAGAAATTTTTGCCTAACCCAAGGTCACAAAGATGTTTTCCCTATTTTCCTCTATAAGGTTTTATAGTTTTAGATTTTACACTTAGGTCTATGATTTATTTTGGATTAATGATTATTGTAATAGCATGAGGTATGGATCTAATGTCCGTACTGCTGTACGGAAGTTCATCAAAATGCTAAACATAGAGTTACCATTTGATCCAGCAGGTCCATTCCTAGGTATACACTCAAGAGAAATGAAAGCACATGTCTACACACAAATCTATTTGGGAAATGTTTACAGCAATTTTATTCATAATCGCCAAACAATGGAAACAATCCAAAAGTGAATGGATAAGCAAACTGTGTTTTATTCACAGAACAGAATAATTATTAAGCAATAAATAAGGAATAAACTTGCTACACACAGCACATGGATGAATCTCAAAATGTTTATGCAGAGGAAAAGAAGCTAGACCAAAAAAAATAGTACATACAGTATGATTCCATTTATATAAAACTTTAGAAAATGTAAAATAATCCATAGTGATAGAAGGCATATCAGTGGTTGTCTGGGGATAGAGGGACAGGGAGGGGCAGAAGGAGGTATTATAAAGGGGAATTAGGAAGCTTTGGGGAATGATACATACATTTATCTTGATTGTGGCAATAGTTTCACAGATGTGTGTATACATATAGTCAAAACGTATCAAATCATGCATTTTAAATATATACAGTTTACTGTATGTTAATTACACCTCAAAAAGCTGGTTTTCAAAAAAAAGACTGTATTGGGTCAAGTGACAAAATTGGAATACAGATAGTAGATTAAAGTATTACATTGGTGTTAACTGATTAATAACCATAGTATGTTTAGGTAAGAGAACATCCCAATTTTTAGGTAATACATAATGAAGTATTTAGGGGTAGAGGGCCATGACAGCTGCAACTTACTCTCAAATGGTTCAAAGAAAAAAAATCATGTTTGTACATGGAGATACAGCAAATAGAGCAAGATGTTAACAACACATCAATCTGAGGAAAGAGGGATGTTAAGTGTCTCTACATCATTTCTATTCTTGGAACTTTTTGTAAGTTTTTGAAATGATTTTCAAGTTAAAAGATTTTTAAAAAATCAAATATGAGAGCATGGCCCACAGTTCTGCACTGTCTAGTCCATCAAATATGGCCCCAGCTGGGCCCATCAGTAATGGGGAACCTGGGTCAATCCATTTGTCCTCCTCATTCACTCAACAACATGCATCATGCACCTGCTCTCTGCCAAGCTCTGGGAAGGGACTGGGGCACACATCCAACAAGAAAAAGGCACAGTCCCCAGACCCCAATTACGTGAAAGGATCTGAAACACCCTCCAACTCCCAGAGAGATGCTATTTCTGACCACTCAGTGCTTCCTGGCCTTCCTGCCTCCTAGTCTCAACCCTTCACAACCCAAAGATTCAGGTATGCTATCCTCTTGTGCCAGCTGCTCTTCCAGTTAGCATTTGCGTCCCAGTCCATTCTTTAATACTAGCAAAAACTTTGGGCCCCAGATCTAATCTCTATATTGCTCGAATCTCAAAGCAGCAGATCAGTTTTCAGAGGGCTGATCCCGAAGGATCTCTTAACTGCCCTAAATTCTCTCTCCTTCCTGGGGAGTCCAGTCCCCTGGTCCCTGCCAGCTTCACCACCAGTCTCCAGAACACCAGTCTTCACTGAAAGCATGTCATTAAATTCCAATTTTATCAGGGCTAATATGCTAATTAAGTTTCCTGGAAGAAGAGCAGCACAGAAGGTTTCCGGTTTCTCCTTCACAACCCCTCAGGATGTGCTCAATGTTGGAATTTGCCCTCCAACCTCATGACCAGGATTCCCTAACCTCCAACTTCCGGCCTTCTACCTGATTAGGCTGGGAAGTATCTATACTAAAAGGGATGGGGTAAAGAGAAGAGAGACTGAGCTCCATTAGTAGAAGCTTTAGCCTCAGCGCTGGATGAGTGTGCCTGTGGCCACTCAGACTAGCAAATTCTCTAGACTGGCAGCAAACCCCCAGAGACCACATCCTCTTCTACTCTTCAGATTATTTTTGTAAAAGCCTCCCCCTTCTCTAGACATTGGAATTGTGTGGCTCACATTCACTAAGCTAGGCCTAAAAGACCTCTCTCTCCCATCCTTCTCAGTCAGGTGGATCAATTGTCTCACTGGACCTTTAGTGGCCTGGATTCTTACCAAGTCTGTGAACATATAAAGGGGTTGGATCACCCACAAGAAAAACTGCTCCAGTCCAGCTCTGGCCCCTACCTTAGCCATCAGGCCCTTGTTCTCCACCCTAAGGTCCTTTCCAGTAAGTTCTAATATAGAACTCATTGCTCTTGCCATAAGAAAACACAACACCCTTGTTACCTGGTCCCACCCCACCTCTCCACACAGATTCATCCAGAGTCCCAATGCATGGTAGTTTTCCTTCTGTTTATCCATATATTTTCCAGGATGGGATCCTCAACTCCGTCTGGAAGTTAGCAATGTGTGCACATACACAAGCACGCACACAGTCTCCAGTGCCCAAAAGGGATTCTCACTAGTAGATCTTGGCCAGCAGAGCCAACTTACGCCTCCAGAAATCACTGTTCTGTCCTGCTCAGGCCACCCTCAGGAAGGGAGGGTAGTAACAAGAGCAAGCCAGACAACTTGTGGTCAGTGCTTATCATCACCTTGTATTTTTTTCAAATCTCTGAGACTTAACTTTCTCACCTCTAAAATGAAACTCATAATGGGATGCCTCATTGGGTTGCTGTTGAGGATAGGAGGAGATAATTCATGTCCAGGAGTTTAGAACAGCATCTGCACAGACAGTATAAATGTTAGCCAGTCACTCATTTCTCCCACTCTCTCAGTGGCTCTCTTTATTACACTCTACTAGACTTTCTTTTGTTCCTGTCCTCAAACACCTGAGGTCACCCTCGGTACCTTTACACATGTCTGGTCTGCTTTTCCCTGTCTTCTTTACTTGGCCCGCTCTGACTCATGTTTCTGCCAGGACATGATGTCTCTAGCCTAGGTAAGGTCCAGCTCTCCTTCACAGCCATCAGCGCCAGTGTAATCACTTGGTCAACATCTGGCAAATCCCCTAAGCTGCGAGCTACTGTAGGGTTGGACCAGCTCTACCAGCACTGCCAAGCTGCTTTGTTAAGATTCTTTGCCATTCAAGAGATATGCCTATGACCTAAAACTGGCTGCCATGTGGCTCCACACATATTTGTAATCCCTTAACTGCAATTCCTAAAAACAGAAGTTTTCTAAACTCATTTGGCAGTAAAACCTGATCTAACCTCATTTGGTGAAATGTCATCTGATCTAATGTGAGGCTAATTATAGTTTTTATTTAACCCACTTGGTGCGACTATCCATACATCTTGCTACAGAAAAATTAACATGTTTGATTATGGTGTGCTTTACCAGATCATCTTTTTTAAATCCAAAAATTTCTAAATTTTAAAACATACCTAGCCCCAATAATTTCAGAATTATTAAATGAAAAAAAAAAAAGAAATTATTCACTGCTATCGTCCCATTTTGAGCCCTCAAACCCTTTAACGTGGACACTGTTTCCTTAGTCTGAAATATTGTTTTAAGCCTGAATTCTTGCTGTCCCAAGAATTCCAGCTGGTCTTACTTCCCTCAGAGCAACCTTCCCAATAGCAACAGAGTACCTCTCTTAAAGTACATGCCTGGTCACATTAACTTGCCTTAAATCATCAGAGGCAGCCCTCCCCACAGAATAAAACTTAAAACTCATTATGACACAAAAGGACCTTTGAAACCAACTGACTCAAACATCCTTTTTTAAACTTACTTCCAACAGCTAACCCCATGGTCCCTGACCTCTGGCCTCAGCAGACTACTTATTTCCTCAAAATGTATGTGGAGATACAGCTGCATCTTTTCTCCAGCTTGTCCCTCACCCTGAAATGTTATCCACAGCCCCACCTGCAAGCCACCTACACGACCTCTAAGGCAAACAATACCTTCCATGACATCCCAGGCAGAGTCAGGCCTCCCTATGACTGCACTCCCACTCTCTCCACACCTTGTCTTCCCTCTCCACATTGTAACAGAATCCATGGTCCTACCTGGCTCTCATCTTACTCCTTAGGAAAAAATGCTCTATGACCTCCATGCCTATCACTATGCTTGGCACATGCACAAAGGTCAAGTGGCTAGATGGAGAAATGCTTGCATCATCAACTCAATCAGGAAGAAACAAGACTGAACCAGCAACATGGAGAGGCAGATTACATTTTCTAAAGATGACCACTCTATATCTCATGCCACATGCTCTTTTTACAAAGTGACAATGACACCCCTCCCTCACAAGGGACACTCCTACACGTCCCCTCCCTTTGATTCTGGGTAGATCTAGGATTGCGGCAGAAGTGATGCTATGTGACTTCTGAGGCTCTTGTTATGCTTGCTCTTGGAACCCAGTCACCATGGTAAAAGGAAGCCCAGCCACATGGACAGGACACCTATAGCTACTCCAGTTGACAACCCCAGCAAAGGTCCCAGCTGATGGCCAGCATCTCTAGGCATGGGAGGAAACTTTCTAGATGATGCCAGGCCCTCACCATCTGACTGTGACCACATGAAAGACCACAAGCGAGAATGACCTGAGATATTAATATAAGAACTGTGTTGTTTTAAGTCACTAAGTTTTGGAGTGGTTTGTTATGCAGCAATAAGTAACTGAAACAAAAGCCACATGACCATGACAAACAGGGTAAGTGCCCCTTTCCACACTTTGTGCTCAGGTCCCAAGTATAAATTCTGATGATCCTACCTCTACTCACATTCCCTTCCTTATAAGTAATCTGTTGCTGAATAATAAATTATCCAAAAACCTAGTGGTTTAAAACAACCACCACCATTTATTACTTCTCACAGCTTCTAGGGATCTGGAAATTGTACACTGGGGCAGAGAAGGGATGTCCCAGCTCTGCTTGGGATATCCAGGACCTCAGCTACAAGACTCAAAAGTTGGGGGCTGGACTCACTAAAAGCTCATTCTCTCACATGTCTGCAGGCTGATATTGGTGGTTGGCCAAGACATTAGCTAGAGCTGCTGGCTGGAACCCCTCCATGTGGCCTCTCCATGTAGCCCCTACATATAGCTTGGGCTTCCTCTTAACGTGATGGCTGGTTTCCAAAGATGACTGTCCTCAGAAAAATAGCAAGCCCAGTGAAACTGTATCTTATTAATGACCCAGACTTGGATCACTTCTGCTTTACTCAATGGAAAGAAGAATTACAAATCCCTGCCTACATGCAAAGGGAGAGAGCCCCACCACTAGATGGGAGGAAGACAATATCAAATTGTTAAGAACATGTGGGATGGGATATTTATGGGTGTGGCCATTTGAAAAGGGAAAATACAATCTGCCCCACCTTCCTTTTCTAACATAAAACAACAGTTCTTAATACTGCCCTAAGTCCCTGATTGATATGCTATTTATTTGCCTGCAAGGCACAGACTCAACACTGACTTTGATTTGCTAGAAGTTTCACAACTCATTTAGGAAAGTGACACAGCCAGTCCACACCATCAAGTACAAAAACACCTGCACTGTGGTGGGAGATGAGGAGTGAGCCTTTTCAGTATATAAAACACTCAGTAAAAATCCAGGTGGCTCTGCACAGGTCTCACCAACAGCTATGGGTCCCAGATTCTTCATATGAAGGACTGCCTAGGAGTTGTGAGTTCCTTTTCTAACACTTGGATTCCACGATATTCTCCAGCCAGTCCCCTTTTAAATTCCAAGCGAATACTGAATAGGCAATTTCCAATCATAAGCAATAATGGAGAGGTCACACTTAGCTTTAAAATTATGTATGTGGGTGATGAGAATGTTAACAGTCTTTCCCCTCTATCTGTGCCTTGCTTTGTATGTTAAAAAAGCACTGTCTAAAAAAGAATCTGAAAAGTAGAGAAAACACCCCAGATAATAGAGCTAAATGAATTACTTTCTTGTTCATTATTAGACTTGTGGTAGACTCGTGTATCAAGCACCAGGTCCATATTTTTAAGAAGGATGGAAGAAATGAAAGGGCGTCAGAGAAGATATATAAAATAATTCAAAAGTTTAGAGAGTAAGACCTAGGAAAGGAATGCAGATGATCACCCTAAATAAGAAAAGGCTAAAGCGAAGTACAACATCAGTGCAACAAAAAGAATTAAGGCCTGGGACTAGCAAGGCAGGGAACTATGGGCAAACCACGGAACCCACTGTGCCTCAGTTCCCTCATCTGTAAAATGAGAGGGTAGATTCGGTTACCTCCAAGGTCTCTGGTAATGTGGATTGTGCCAATATCCCCAATGCCCCAAACAGGAAATGAGTTTAAACTGTTGCACATGTCACTGACGTTAGACATACCGCAATGCCTTCTAAATGTGGGAATAAGACCTATAAACGGGGATCCAGATGAGCTGTATGGGCTTCCTTATGGGTCAGGCAGCAATGATTCACGATGGGAGGCATCTAAGAGCAAAGGCTATGTAGTCTGAAAAGTATAAACAGAAAAAGAAAGATGTTCTAAAGAAAAGATTGTGAACACACCACGGTGGCAAGAGTTAACAAAGGTGGTGCCTCACTCTCGGGCTCTGTTCGCTGTCAGAGACAGACTGGCTGGCCACAGTCCCTCTGCTCCGGAGTTTCTAGAACCGGGCCCTACACGTCTCAGGAGCCCCGTACTTCACACACACATCAGAAAACAGGTGGGAAAAAGTTTTCTTGCCCATTTCCGTATTTCAAGATTGAGTGAATTTTGTCCTTAAGGCTGAGGTAAAGAATCGCAAGCAACTTGCTGAAAGAGGGCTTGGGGGTGGGTTTGGGAGGAACTGCCACCTCCCACTCCCACTCCCCAAACCCTCTGCAGTAATTCCATCTCCTCCCTGCCTTGCACCCGCGGACGCCCCGCACCCGCGGAGGCTCCGCGGCCGAGTTTCACAACCGTCTCCTGGCCCCGCGGAACCCGCCCTCCCGCCAGCAGCTGGGGGCCCGGGATTCCGTAAACAGACAGCCAAGTTCCGAATTCCCCGCCCGGAGAGAAGGAACCACAGCCGAGACGCCAGGCGATCCGGGCCGTTCCCGGGGGCAAGCCCTTCTCGCTGGGACTCACCGGCACCCAAGTCTGCAGACGCGAAGGGCTCAGAAAGAGGCAGATTCTCAGCTCGGGACCCGACGCTCCCAGGGCGCCCTATCGGCACCGCGGGGCCTCCTTCAGTCATCCCTCCGTCCCCTGTCGGCAGGGCCCCGGCGTCCCCCGGCTCCTACTCACCACGTCCTCCCAACTTCCCGGGGCCCGAACTTGGCCAGCCCGCCGGCACGCGGGGGAACAAGCCCGGTACCCTCGCGCGTCCCAGGCGCTCACGCGGCTGCCGGCGCCTTCCGCCACCCCAGCCCTTCCTGCGCCGCGGCAGGGCCTGGGCCGCCCGCGGACAACGTGGCCCTTCCCCCGGGAGCGGCAGGGGCGGGCCGAGGGGCGGCGCCTACCGCCCCCTTCCGCGCCCCAGCTGCCCTTTCTTGCCCGACACTCTGGGACTCCAGTACCTGGGCGTCCGTTCCCGACCCCTGCTTCCAAGACCCGCCTCCTCTCCCAGACTCTTCTCGGCCATCCGCCGTCTAATCCACCCAAGTTTTTCCAGGGCTCTCAACTTTCGGAAGCCGCTGTGGAGGCAACTGTTAGCGATGGGCACATCCCTACTCCCAACCGCCACCCCGAGTCCTTCGCTTCCCACCTACCCCCAAATCCACCCCTACATCCTCATCCCCTCCAGATCAGCCCGTTCCCGGCGTCTCCGCCGCCCCGGGCGGGGTGGGAAGGCTGGGAGTAGCCTTTCTAAGGTAGGGCGGCCAGCCCAGATAGGACATTCACCGAACCCAAGTCCAAGGCTCTGAGGGCAGGGTCCCCCACGCCAAACCCTGAACCCTTGCTCTTGGGAGGGAGGCTGTGGAGATGAGGGCAACTGAGAAGCACATGGAGGGGGGATGTGAGAAAAGTAGCCAGGGTGCCAAGAGGGAAGCCAGCCAGGAAACACCTGCTGCCAAAACTAAGCGAGGCCCAGCCGTTGTTTCTTTTTTAATTTTTTTTTCCTTTGCAGGTGGGGAATGTGCCAGCATTAGTCATGAGGAAAAGAGCAGAGAGAGGTGACAGGACTGCCCCCAGGGTATGAACTAGACCCTAGGAGGGAAGGAATCAATCACAGTCTTTTCTGGTAGCTCTCTAAGAGGTGACAAGGGAGAGGAGGGTGGAAAAGCTTGGAGGTCTATATCAGTTTGGTATTTAGAGGGAAGGAAGGTAAAGAATTTGAAGAGGAAGGTGGCCTGGTTGTGGGAGGAGGGGAAGGACAGATTTAAGACCCAGGCAATCAAGGGAGCAATAGATCAAATATCTTTAACCTGAACCATGGGCAAAGTTTGAGAGGGGAAGAGAAGGAGACAGGCCAGGGTTTGCTGGCCCTGAGTGGGGGTGGAGAGTATGAGTGTCAGCAACAGGTCCAGAGCAAAGAATCTTGAACCCTGGATTCTGCAACAGGCCTCTCAGTGCAGTCCAGGTGCCAGAGGGTGAGACATTTCAGGACTCACAGGTGTCTGCTCATTCCTCCCGCTTGACCCACTCATCCCCCAGGCCTGCTCCCTCCTGCACTATTTGACTCTTTGGAGAAGCCTCAGCTCCCCATCACCCAACCACCCACCACTTTTACCATCTGACAGAGGGTAAAGGAGTTGAGAAACTACTGTCTACTCAGGGCAGGTGACTGAAAAGGACTGAGCCCAAGGCTAGCCCCATCACATCAGGATACATTCTACTGGCACCAGCCCCTCCCCCTAAACATATCCTTCCCCAGTGTTCTAGAGGACTGCAGTGTGTGGTTACTGACTGACTTTACTCACTAACTTTTCTCTACATGAAACCAGGAATTGTGCTGAGTTCTAGAGAAACAAAAGGCAGGGCATGCCCTAATGGACCCTGCAAAAAAGGGAGAAGCTAAAAGAAATTTGCTAATGTGCCACTAGGCACAGAGGGTCTCCATATACCAAGACCTTCCTCCACCTCTCCTTTAGCGCCCACAAGTAGTTCTGCAGTGTGCATTATCATCCCCATTCTACAGATGAGGAGTTTGAGGTTCAGGGTAAGTGACAACTTGCTGAAGACCACAAGACCTAGGGAGAGGCCTGACCAGGTTTTAAACCCAGGCATTTCTGCCTCCAAAGCTGGCACTCATTCCCTCTGCCCCTGGACCCCTAAGTACAAGTGTTCTTTGAGATGGTGCTGTGTCCAGCATGACAAGTGCACAGAGGACAGCAGGGAAATCATTGTAAAAGTAGCAACAAAGCTGGGCTCTGGAGGAATAGAGGGACAGAAGCAACTACGCTAACACATCAGTGAGGCTGGGCTATGTCCATCAAAGGTCTCTGACTAAGCTGATTGTATGGACTGTGACTGGAGACCTGAGCCCACATTCACATGCTAGCCAAAGGGCCATGTCTCTGCACATCTGCCCTCTTTCTATGCTTTCTTTATGAAGAGAGTTGGGGGGTTTAGGGACCCTATACACTCACACTCAGCGTCATGGCAAGAGGGAAAACAATAAAGTTTCCTAAAATTGGAAAAAGCTGAGGAATGCTAGTTGGTAGATCTAAGATATCAGAAGCTAAAATAACTCTCCAGGAGAAAAGACATAAGTGGGATGTTGAAAGGTGGGGTGAGACCAACTACCCCATGAGATGTCACATTCCTGCCTTTAACAAAGATCCCTCTTCTAAAGCAGTGTAATGGAAGACAGGATGGGGGACTGTTTTAGTTTGCTAAAAGCTGCTAGGAGGAATATACCAGAAATGGGTTGGCTTTTACAATGGGATTAGGTTAAAAGCTTATATTTCTGTGCCATGAAAGTGTCCAAATCAAGGCATCATCAGAGATGCATTCTCATGGATTTACAGCTATGGGCAATCAAGCTCATGGCAGGGCACAATGCCCATCTGCTCGTCTCTCCTCATTCCTCCCTCGTCTCTTCAGCTTCGAGTTGTTCCATCTGTGGCTTTTGTCTCTCCCTGGTTCATCAACTTGAGGCTTCTTTCTGTCTCTGTGACCTCCTTTCTATATCTGCAACTTTTTATCCCTCTATTTATAAAGGGCTCCAGTAAGAGGATTAAGACCCAGCCTGGGTCCCACAGTCTAATCAAAGTTCCTTAACTGAAGTTATTTAAATCAAAAGATCCCACCTACAATAGGTTTACACACACAGGAATGGATTAGCTCTAAGGACATATCTTCTGGGATCTTCCCAGCTTCAAACTGTCAAAGGGACTGTGATGGCTTGGAGCTATGTACCCCAGAAAAGCATGTTCTTAAACTTAATACATTCCTGTGGGTGTGAAACCATTGTAAATAGGACCTTTCGATGAGGTTACTTCAGGATGAATCAGGATGGATCTTAATCCTATTACTGGAGGCCTTATAGAAAAGGCAACAGAGGGAGAATCCACAAGGAGCCCCTAGAAGCTGGAGGTCAATGGATCCCAGAAGAGAAAGAAGATGCTGCCATGTGCACTGCCATGTGATGGAAAAGTCAAGGAACCCCAAATATTGCCAGCCAGCCAGAAGATACTGACCCTGGGAGAAAGCAGGCCTCCAGCCTCTGAAACCATGAGCCAATAAATTCCCATTGTTAAGCCAACCCATTGTATGGTATTTGTTTTAGCAGCTGGGAAACTAAAACAGGGAGTATTTGTGCATCATCACTCACATCCCATCTCTACAGTCCTTTGTTTGCTTTAGAGGACTCTAAATGCCAAGGCTAACATGAAGATCTAAGAGTAGAAATTCCCTGACTGCAAGGGACTGTCCCAAGAAGAAAGGGCCTGGTTAGAAAAAGAGGAGAGGTAAATTCTTGGATGGAAGCAAGAGAAAACATTTAATCTGAAGGGCAAAAAGCCGGAGGAATGAATGCCAGATTGACCTGGGAATAGAGGCCCTGGCCTCTGGTGATGGAGGTTTCAGTAGGGGGAGGTAACAGGGAAAGAAGAGCAGAAACAAGGAGCCAGATGCTTGGATTCTAGAGGTGAGAGTGGGACTGGATAATGTGAAGCTGGAAGAAATGGGAGGAGCAGGTCACAGGATAAGAAAGAACTAGAAGGGACAATATTCTGCCTGTGCCCACCACTATCCAAGAGGACTGGAGAGAGAAGAAAAAGGAAGTGAAAACAGTTGCAGAAAATTTCCCTCCCAGAAATCACGCCCAAGATACTCTGAAAATGTTTTACAATTTGCTCTGAATTTACAAGCTATCTTGGCTTGAAACCATCAGTAGAAGTAAAAGCAAAATTTTGAATCAGTGTTCTGTTTTCCCCTCCCCTCCTCCCAACATCCCCTGCCCACCATGGAGACCCAAGAACTCAGCTTAAGGCCAAAGAAAGGAGAAAAGGGTAACACAATAATCACTGAGGAAGGCCAGTGAAACATAACTTTTGGTTAAACCACCACCATTTCCTTTTAGAAGAAAGAAAGGGATACATAAACAGTTAAAACACACACACAACTTTTGGTTAAGTCTATCACTGGTCCTGGCTAAGAAGCCTGATACTGGGCTTCAGCAGGGTCTAGAGGAACAAGCCCCAACATCCTGTTGCCCCTGTGTGAAGGGCTGTCTTGAGAGTACTGTCTTGTGGAAAGATCAGGCAGAGGGCAGAACTAGTGTTTTCAGTGGAAGTTGCAGGGAAAATGAATTCTGGCTCAATATAAGGAATAAATATCTTACCAGAGAGGCAATGAGTTCCTCTCCCTGGATGTCTGCAGCAGAATCCAGATGCCCCTTGTCAGATCACATGCTTTAGAAACAGCACAGCACTGGTTATTAGGTGATCACAGTGTCTGGCACTCCACATTCTTAGGCAAGTCCTTCCTGCTCAGAGCTTTTGTACTTCCCCTCACATATCAAACTGGGAAAATAATCCTTGCTCTGTCTTCCTCACAACAATGTGGTGAGAGAAAAACGGGTGCAAGAGACTGGACACTTTATATAACATAAGCACTATACAAATACAACACAACTCCTTGGTACTTCAAGTGCTCTGAAGCACTCACAGACACTTATAGGGCAGTACAACCTCCAGGGGAAGACGTGGGATCCCAGAGATGGCTGAGGAGGCATTCTGGGACCACACATCCCTATACCTAAGCAAAGACTGTCATCATGAACTGGCCTTTTAAAGTAGTAGCCTTGCCTCAGGGGATTACCTCAGGCGTTTAGCACCAAAGAAGAGGGAGAACTCAGGGCCAGTGACTCCATCCAGGCCTGCCTGTCTAGACTTCAGGCAACTGAGGGAAGTCAGGGACTCCAATGGCATGGAAGGAAGGAAAGAGGGGAAAGAAATGCAACAAAGAAATTAAGTCTTAAATACAGGATTTGGGGCTTTCAAATGACCATTGTGACCAGCCCCTAATGAACATGAGACCCAAGTGTTACTCTTTGTGAGAGGCAGAGAGATGCTAAAAGTTAAGCCTCCTGTCCCACATGCAGGCCACCTGTTACAGTTTGAAGTTCTTTTATGAATCCCCAAAATAAAAAGATTACGTTTTTTAGCTAATCCACTCCTGTGGGTGTGAGACCCTTTTGAATGGACTACATCAATGAGGCATGACTCAATTTGGTCTTATGTAAATGGAGACTTAGAAAGAGACAGACATAGCAAAAGAAAGGAGGCTCAACCATTTTGATCCAGCTATGTGAGAAAAAGGATTCCAGGTTCGCCCACAGCTGAGCTCAAGGAGAGAAGCCCCGAGAAGCCCCAGGTGCCAAGGCCCACCACAGACAAATGATCAGCCACAGCTGAGTTCAAGGAGAAAGGAGAGTGAGACCAGCAGACCTACCATCACCACATGGCAGGACCCTGGATCAACAGTAGCTGACTTTGGTGAGAAAGCATCTCTGATGGTGCCTGGATTTGGACATCTCATGGCCTCAGAACTCTAAGCTTTTACCCCCAAATAACCTCCCTTATAAAAGCCAACACATTTCTGGTACTTTGCATCAGTAGCCCTGTGGCAAACTAAGGCACCACCACCCCTGTCTCTCTAAATGCTACCTCTGCTTTCTGCTCTGTCAGTGAGAAAAGCAAGCATTTTGCATAGGTAAATGAGTTCAGGGATGGAGTAGGCAGGAGACAGGAGGATAACTATGAACAGATCTGCTCTAAGTGGGAGCACAGCCTGTGAAAATATAAAGGGCTAAGAGATGTCTGAAAAAACTGTCATCTTAAAGAGGAAGAGAGATTAGGATATGGCCCAGAAAGGAAAGACCCAGAGCTCACTCCAAGAAATGAAGCTCTACCTCCTATCCAGACACTTGGCCATTGAGGCCTGAATATCTCTGCACCCTTTTTCATAGTTTACCCCAAAGAGACATATCGTCAAGCTGACTAGAGAGCTATAAGACTGTCTGGAGGCCAATGCGGTATCTGGCTGAATCCCCTCAATTTAATTTCTTGGGACCCACTAGCCTATTTCTACAACTTGACAATCCCAGGTACTGTTTAAGCAGCAACAGGATAAGACAAATTCAGGGCAGGCTTTTAATTAAAAATATCTTCTAAGGGTTTTGCCAGCACACTAATTCAATAAAAGAACAGAACTCTTAATTCAGAGCTCTTCTCTATGCAACAATTAAACAGACATAGAAAATAACATCAGCGTTACTGTTTTATATGTACATGGCTCTGGGTACTTCATGAAATCCATCATTTTTTTCATTTGCTCCTTGCAACAATCTGTGAGAAACCTAGGAAAGTTATCCCCATTTTGCAGATGAAGACACCACAGTAGATGTGAACTGACATATCTTGGGATGTACACTGACTAAGAAAGTCAGAGAGAGAATACAAATCCTGATTCCCAAACTTGTGTTTTGTCTCCCTGTTCTTGCCATGAGTTTCCATGGCTAAGCACCCTTACAGTGGAAAGAGACATTTTAGGAGAGTATCTAGACCATTTCCTACCTCCCCAGACAGTCCTAGTCAGTTAGCTCCCCAAAACAGAGCAGCCAGCCTCTGTCTGGTTAATCCATACTAGAGTTTTAGTCAAACTGACTTGGAATCGTGTTATCTCAGTGTTGAAAAGGCCCTTATAGGTAATCTAATCCAATCTCCCCTCAGAATCCTGAATTCTTCTCATGTCCTTCTTGCCCTCACTTCACTAGAAACCAAAGTAATTGCCATTGCTCACAATCTCTTTCAGGGTACCGCTCCTGCCTGGGTAAGAAGAAGCTGGAACAGGCCTGTACCCAGAGTGAAGCAGAAGTGAAACTTCCTCTGGGCTCATCTTATCATAAGGGTAAGGGTTATCATCAGGGCACAGGGGTGCCCTGACCTCATGAATGGCAGTGCCCCCAAACTATGCCCCACTCACCACTTTCTGCACAGGAGCTTCAAGACAGCAAGCAGAAATGAGCCAGGAACCTTACCTCTCTTCTCTTCTCTCAGCTGTTCCCCTGGAGATCATC
>PVKH010013209.1:0-16941 GCA_004027955.1 Chaetophractus vellerosus | reverse complement strand
TATGTGGGTGAAGATCAGTGAAGCAAAAGTGACCATTTTGCTCACATACAATATTTATAAAGAAGTTTTTACCTGTAATGTCACATTTAAACCCCAATGTAACCCTGGGAGTGTTGCCGAGCGGGTATTATTTTTCCTATTTTATACAACGAGAAAACTGCAATCACAGAGAAGTTAAATCAGTTGCTCATGATTGCATTTTAAACAGATGCACAGCCAAAATCAAATCCCAGAGCTCCTATCCACTTTCCCCTACACCACACCCTTGTCTTGAAAGCCCCAGGGACTGAGGTAAGCGATTAGAGGGCAAAGAATCCAGGGCTTCTAAAGATCCCGGGAGTTTGGTGTGTTCAACCTGAGAGCGGCCCACAGTCCCACTCTACGGAGGGGAACAGCATTCAAGTTCTAACTGTTCCAATCCCATGTAAAAAATACAAATAGAATTCTGCTGGGCTCAAAAATGAGGAGGCAAGCTCTTGCAGATTGTTTGTTTCTCTTTGATCTAGCTTATCCTCCACTATTTGAGAAGTGAACCATAAATTTGGTCTTATTTCACTTCCACTCAAAACCTGCAGGCTACCCACTCCTCAGAGAAGCCAGAGGGCAGACTCCCACCTCCAAACTCAGCTTCCAAAATTTAATCCATGTCCTTAGGATGTGGCCAATGTATCAACTGGCCGAAAAACGGAGGAAGCACAATTTTCCTATAACTGTTCTGAATTCCTCCTTTGATGTTGGTTTACAATCCTCTCCTGCCTGCTGCATTGCATAAAATTTCATCTGAATTAGATCCAGCTCTGATAACCCTGGGAAGCCACAACACTGCGAGGGGAGAAAGATTTATACACACAGTTCCTCCCACAGAAAGAATAAATCAGGATAAAAAAAGATTGTCATCAGAATAACAATGCTTCTTTCCAAGAGTTTTCTGTTGTCTATTTGAAGTGATCCAATTCAGTCTTGATCCCTCTTGGTTACAGTCTTGTGTTCCCAATTAGCATATGCTCAGTACAGGGTTAATGAACCAAACAGTCCCTAATGACTGACAGAAATACCCAAATGATCACTGACTTAGACTTCTCTTGACTTCCAAGAGAGGTTTGGAAGGCTCAGGGCGATAGTGAGTGTTGAATTGTGGCAGGATTCTCATGAGGGCTGGGAACAAGGTACTTTGTCTTAACTGCTTCAGAGCGCGACTCTTATGAAAGCACCAATATCAAAATCCTGCCTGTCTTCTCTGAATCTATTTCCATATTTCTCATAAATTGCTCCTCCTGTCTGGGAGGAACTTCCTAAGCCAGGATTCAAGCAGAAAGTGATGCCCTGTCAGAGTGGTTCCCTTTCCACAACATGCAAGAGTGTGAACCATGCTCTCCTAGGTTTCCTAGTCTCGTATACCTGCTTAATTAGTCAGAACACTAGTTATAACCCTTGAAATATAAACATAATAATCCTGCTCTTCTTAGTTCTACTTGACTATGTCAATCAGACTGAGAAAAATAGCCTCTAAAATGCCCCCCAAACCTCCACCTCCTGATATTTACACCTTTGTGTAATCCTCTGCCCTTGAATGTCTAGTGATCTGCTTCTAAGTAATAGAGTATGGCAAAAATGATGAGATGTCACTTCCAAGATTAATTTACAAAAGGCTCTGACTTCTGTCTTGCTGGCACTCCCTTTCTTGCTCTCTTTTGCCTTCTCACTTGCTCCCTCTGACGAAGCCAGTGGCCATGGTTTGAGTTTCCCTATGCAGAGGTCCAAATGGTGAGTAACTTAAGGAGCCTCCAGCAATAGCAGCAAGAAATTGAGACCCTCAGCCCAACAGCCCATGAGGAACTGGATTCTGCCAACAAGCAAGTGAGTGTGCTTAGAAGTGGATCCTTCCCCAATGAACATTCAGATGAGACTGCAGCCCCAGACAACATCCTGGTTGCAGCCTTGTGAGAGACCCAGAGCCAGAGGACCCAGGGATGCCATGCTCACAGAAACTGTGAGATGGTAAATATTGTTTTAGGTCACTAAGTTTGGGGGTAATTTATTATACAATAGATAGCTAATACACAGACTCTTACTCAACTGGCCCACTAATTTGACATTGCTGCATATGAGGTCATCTCCCAAGCCCTACTTACATTCTCTCACTCTCATTAGCAAAGCCCAGTCCATTCTCTACTCCTTGCTTTATAGCATTATTCAATGCCTCCTTCTGAGGTTGGTGTGAATTCTTTCCTCATTCTCTCCCATTTTCCTACCTTGCACCATTTCCTGAATTCCGTTTCCCTATCTTTCCTTCATCAGGTCTCTCAGCTAGACATCCTCAGGGTATTTTTCCATATTCTCTGTGGCTGATCTTTAGTCCACTCTGCCCGGCACCGCTCAACATCATTTCTGCTGTTGGCACCTTTATAGCTCAGAGCATTTTTTCCTTTATCTTTATCCTCAATAAGTCTCAGCAATTCTCCCACATTAGATGCTCAATAAATAATTATGGATTGATATAATTGTCAGCCTTCATTAAATGTGTTCATTAAAAAGATTCATAGAGGAGCAGATGTGGCTCAAGTGGTTGAGAGCCCGCCTCCCACATGGGAGGTCCCAGGTTTGGTTCCCAGTGCCCACTGAAAAAAATGAAAAAACAACAACCAAAACAAAACAAAACAAAAAAACCAACTCAGGGAAGTCAATGTGGCTCACTGGTTGAGCACCGGCTTCCCACATATGAGGTCCCAGGTTCAATCCCCAGCTCCCAGTATCTCAAAAAAAAAAAAAAAAAAAAAAAAAATAAAGTTTATAGACTATGTATTATATGCTAGGCACTAAGATGCAGTGATGAATAAAAATAGACACAAGCTGTGCCTTTATGGAAAATTACCATCTGGAGAGAGAGGCTGACACTGGTCAATTACATAAATCAACATCTTTGAAGAGGAAGACCTGGTGCTTTAGGAATATTAGAAGTAAAGGGATCCTACCTAGTGACGGAGATCAGGAAAGATTACCTGAGAAAGTGTTAACTGAGGTATGTTCTCAAGGGTGAGTAGCAGTTAACTAGACAAAGTGGGTGGGGGAGGGATGAAGGAAGCATTCCAGACAGAGGGACCACTATGTGCCAAGTAGAGTCTTTGAAGTACTTAAAGAGGCCACTGAGTCTTGAGGATAAAGAGATAGGAGGAGTGTGGTATGAGATGAGTGCCAGACCTGATCCTATCTTATTCTAGGCTAACTTTGAATAATGAGCATGTCAGGAATATCCAGAAATTCTTGCACTCCAACCTCATTCTCCTGATATCACTACAGTCCTTAGCCCTATTTTAGGGACTTGTTTTTTGAGACTTACTTTGGTGACACCGTTAAAAGAAATGGGGAATGTGAAAGAATGAAGACATAGGTCCTGACAACAAAAAGTATACATTCTACTTGGGGACTCATCATGACATAAATTAAGAACAATCTTAGAATCACAATAATACAGTATACATAAAAGAATAAACCAAATCCCTAAATGCCCGAAGAGAACTTGGTACAAAATAATCCTGAGAGGAAAGGAGAGAAAACTGAGGGGGAAATCCCACTTATTCTTGGTTCCCCTGAACCACTTTCAAGTCTCTCCCTGGCCAGCCACTGTCAGGCCACTCAAAGACATCTTTTGGTACAATTTGGATTATGAGGGGATTGGAAGAGATCTCAAAAAATAGAAATAGAGACCAAGTGTCATGAAACTGATGGAAGGAACCAAGGATACTTCTGGGGAACTCTGTGCCGAATGGCTCAAAGCCACTGTTCCCTTGGAAATGTTGCAGCCAGTTTGCTTATTTGATTTAGAAATGAAGGAGAATGGCAAGAGACTCACATGCCTGGCATAAGTTGATGCTCAATAAATATTTACTGAACCATTTGGGAAGGGACTATTCATTGGACAAGGGTCTTTCCCCCACAGGGAGTACAGAGATTTCCATAGGAGGAATCATAAAGTTTATGGATTTAAGGTAACCTTGAACCATACTGAGAAATTCTGTCTCTCTCCTCTACTCCCTAACTTCAAGATTTCCTGTAAGGTTGGTAGGTCTGTGTGAGCCCCTCAGTGAAAGTCCTACTCATCATGCTGTGTGCAGGGGTTCACCTCTTATTACGGAATACACTAAATTTCAGTGAATTGCAGGCAACCCTGATAGTCTTCAGCAGCCGTGATTTCAGCATTTCAGTTTCAGATGCAACCCATCCATGAAAAGGAAACTTGAATGGTAAATTATAAACATGCCGTAATCTTGTAAAAATGCCCACATGGATTTTTTTGGCACATGAAGACTTTCACTGATAAAAATGGCCTCCCTCTGGCTCTATATTCCTGGAATACCTCTCTATATGCATTATCTCACATAATCCATACATAGACCCCTCAAAGAAAGTGCTGTTATCCTAATTTCACAAATGGGGAAACCAAGGCTCAGAAGAAGTTAAGAAACTTTCTCCAAAATCAGAGTAAGTAGGAGAAGTGGAATTTTGGCTCAGGTGTGTTTGATTCTAGGAAACACTGTCTCAACTACAATGTCATTTCCTGTGTGGAGCCTTGTTTGATCTCCCCCTACATTATACCCCCATTATACTTCAGCCCCATTTGTATTTCATCCTTAAAATATTATATAGTAGTTATTTAGAATTTCATGCTATCCTTCTTTCCTTGATGTGAGCCCTCTGAGGATATTCACTAGCCTTGTGTCTGGCCTATGGTGGGCCTTCCAATTTGTGCAGAATAAATGAAAGTGCATTAAGGTTATTTCTCTGTATGAATAAGACATGGATTAATTTTAGAGGGAAAAGAAAGGAACTGTACTAAAGAGCCAGCTAGTGAAACTGCTCACTCTCTACCCCTCCAGAACCCTGAAGAGGGAATTCCTCTTTGAGGTACCCAGCCTCCTCCATGGCTACCAGATGGCAAATGGACTTGGAGACCTCTGGAAGCAAGAGCTCCCCTTTTTCCCCAGAGAGCTCCACTAGAGCATCCCAGCCAGAGCGCAAAGCCTGAGATCCTTGCCACATCCTCTCTGGCTTTTGGCAGAAACATCTTTCTCCACAGGGTTGAGACCCAAGGAGCATGACTTAACATGACTCAGTAAGAGCTCAGAGAAAGTGAGGGCTGATATGGTTTCCTCTCTTCCTGTGGAAAGGTCAGTGGATCCTGGGTGTGGCCTCTCCCATGAAACCTGGAATGCTCAGCCTGTCATCCCTGCTCACTTGGCTCCACAGGTCCTTCTTCCTCTTCCCTCATGGCCAGGATGACATCTCAAAGGAGTCACATCTGAATCATGTCAGGAGGTCACGAGGGAGGAAATGGAAGGTGAGGACAGATGATTCTTCCCTTAGCTGAGTGGATAATAGTCATACTAGTCAAACCAGCAGTCATTGGGATATCTACAATATGCCAGTCACTGCATTTGGGGCTATAAAAATGCACAACAAATCATAACTCTTCTTCTTATTGAGTGTTATGTACCAGCCACTATTCCAGGAGCTTTACACGTATTAACTCATTTAATCCTCACAACCACCCCATGAAGTGCATCCTATTAGTATCACCATTTTACAAATAAGAAACCTGAGGCAGAGAATAATTAACTTTCCCAAGGCCACAAAGCTGGTATTTGGCAGAGGAGGATTCAAACCCTGGCAGTCTGACTTCAGAGCCCATTCATTTAACTGCTTAAATACATGAGCTAATCCTTGCACAACTCTCTTGAGATCTTCCCATTTTGTAAAAGAAGAAGCTGAGGTTCAGAGGGTGTTAAATGATTTGGGTTAGTAGTGGAAGCAACTAGCTAAGGTAGGAAGAAATGTGACTCCATTCTGACTCCAGAGGCTGGGCTCCTTCCACGACATCATATTGAGTCCTGTATGATGTATGATAGAATGGGGTCCTGTGGTAGTTTGAGGCTTTTATGGACCCCAGAAAAATCATGACCTTAGAGCTAATCCATTCCTATGGGTGAAAACCTATTGTATATGGGACCTTTTTATTAGGTCATTTCAGTCAAGGGCCTTTTGATTAGATTACTTCAGTTGGGCTTGACCCAGTATAGGTCTTAATCCTCTTACTGGAGTCCTTTATAAATGGGATAGGGATAGGGATAGGGATAGGGAAGGGGGGGTGTGTGAGAGAGAGAGAGCGAGAGAGAGAGAGAAAATCTGAGGAAGCCAGAAGCTGAAGCAATGAAACTTTGAAGAGAAGGGAGACCTGCAGACACCACCATGTGCCTTGCCTTATGACAGAGAAGTCCAGGATTGTTGGCAGCTGGTCTTCAGGGAGAGAAGCATTGCCTGATGAAGCCTTGATTTGTACATTTTCACGTCCCCGGAACTGTAAGCTTTTTAAGTTAATAAATCCCCATTGTAGAAGCCAATCCATGTCTGGTATATTGCATTCCAGCAGCCTAGCTAACTGAAACAGGTTCCTAACAGGAAATATTATTTACAAATTATCAGAAGGGAAGCATAGACAAGGACTGTTTTCTAGAGGAATCTTGGACTGCTGTTCTTGCAAGATGACCTTTTCTCAGAATGGTTGCTGCCATGACCTACCACAGGCCAAGGGCCCCTCCTCAAAACTCTCACATATGTGGGTCTAGCCAGTCTGGATCCCAGCTCCAGTCAACATGGCTCTTTATAAAGTTCATTTCAGAAGTCAAGGAAAACCTCAGGACCAGAGTGCAGGACTCGACTATGCCTCCAACTCCTGGCCCTGGAGGGGCTGCATGAATGAAATTCCTCACCACATGTGCACTGCTTTCTAATTTCTAGTCTCCTCTGTTGTTTATTAAGAGTGAAAAGGGATGATCAGATTTTAAGAAGCATCAGGTGGCCCAGTCTGAGTCCATTGTGATTTTTAGGACTGACCTTTGCAACAACTTTTAGGTTTGGCCAATACTTGGTTCATTAGTGAGAGGTCCATGACTAGGACAAGAAGGTGCCACTTGCTAACTTTCTGCCTCTGGAGGAACACATTTGCCTTGATTCCCCTCCAGGCATGTGGTTTGAGTTATCTTGGCCAGCAACAGCAACTGGGGCCCAGTCTGCAATGTGTCCACATTAAACTTCACAAAGGTTTACGTATGGAAAGCATTTGGGGCTCTGTCTGTCTCAGCAATGGGGACAGGTGGGGCACAGCCGGCAGCTCCACTCTCAGCTGCCAGACTGCAGGGAGAGGCCCTCGCCTCCTTCCTCAAGGTGTTTCCAATAAAAGAGGCACATTTCCTTCATTAGAAATAAAGCAAACACAGATTGATGATGTCATGGCATTTCTCAGGAAAAGAGGTAAACAGTCTTCAAATGTACTTGGAGATCCCCTCTGATGCGTGCCTGAGTGGGGCTGGAACGGGGAGGAGAGAAGTATATTTATGAGGAGAGGCAAGAGGAGCCTGCACTATTCAACTGCTAAGCCTGGCTCCCAAACCAGAGAGGGAGGGATGTCGCCTGCAGGCTGTATCAGACATCACCAGGGCTTGAAGAGATACAGAATCCAACTTCCCTAAATTGCAGGTGAAGACACAAAACCCAGGGAGGCTAAAGAACTCAACTGGCTTACACAACAGTCCAGGCAGAGCTGGAGCTAGAACCTGCAATTCCCAATCCCAGCCCAGTGTGTTTTCAGGCATAATACATTCCACACAGCCCTCCCAACAACTGAATTTGCATGAACTCATGTGTGTTTGATACTTTAAGGCAATGGCTCTTGTGGTAGGCTGAATTTTGTACCCCAAAATAGACATGCTCTTAATCTTAAACCATCTTATTTGTAAATAGGATTTTTTGAAGGTGTTATTGTTAGACAAGGTATAGTCAGCTGAATCAGGGTGAGTCTTAATCCATATTACTGCAGGCCTTATACAGAAAAGAAACTGGAAGCCAGAAGACAGAGAAGGCCACAGGTCAGCGAAAACTAGAAGAGCAGATACAAGGAGAGAGAGAGCTCCATGTCATGGGAGGCAAAGATGCAAGCCAAGGAGCCCCAGGAATTGCTGCAAGCCAGAGCCAGAATACTACAGACTTTGGGGAGAAAACATGGCCTTGCTGATGCCTTGATTTGGGACTTGTAGCCTTCAAAACCATGAGACAACAAGTTCCCATTGTTTAAGCCAACCCATGTGGTTTTCATCTCAGCAGCTAGGAAAACTAAGACAGTTCTCAACCAAGATTCATGTTATAAACACCTGGGATGCTTTGCAAAAACTCCTATACCCAGGCCTCACATCCTGGGCTTCTCATTTAATGGGTCTGACATGGGGCCTAGCATGGGAATTTTTAAAAGCTCTCATGGATCACAAGAGTTGAGAGACACCACTTTAAGAAATATAAAGCCGAGAAAGGGTTGTGCTACCTTCCTCCAAGGAGCTCACATGGGCACAGGCACATACATAAATAACTCCAAGTCTCCCATGCTAGGCACTATTTTAGAAGGTTAAAGAACACTGCAAATATAATCCTGATTGAGCTACCCTGTCTGTGGCCAGAGGACTACTTTGGGTAAATTCTCCTATTTATTGCTCACTTTTCAAAGCCTATCTCCAGTCATTCTTCTTCGATAAAGTCTTTTAAGAAGGTTCCAAATATGACTGGCATACTTCTTCTCTGAACTCATACAGCACTCACAGGCTGTAGAAAAACATATATACTATTTCTACTGTTATGCTATGGTAATCATGAAACAAAAACTTCTGCTTTTTCAGTGCTTACTATGTGCCAGGCACTGTTTTTCATATCTTGTCACCAATTTTCCCAGGAGCCTTGCAATGCTGGTATTAATACACCCATTGCTCAGATTAAGAAACTGAGGCTTATAGATGTCAAGTACCCAAAACAGACAGCTGATAAAGGACACATGACTCCAGGTCTGTATGCCTCCAAAGTCCATAGGTATCATATTGCATAAAATATAATCAATATTTCTTTATAATAACGTACCCCTGATATATTATTTTGTAATCTATAAACTACTTTGATGTTCATTCTCTAATTTAATTCTGACCCCACTATTAGCTTTATTTGAAAAGTAAGGGAATGAAGTCTGAAAAAGTTAGGTACAGTGCTCGAGGTCCCAAAGCCTGGCCATGAACCCAGGTGTTCTGCTTCCAAGTAAAGAGCCTTTCCATGGCTCCCGTTGCCTTGTGCCAAGCTCTGTTCCTTGCTGACATGAAGTTGCTTGAAGATCTATACTATGTTTTATGCTGCTCCAGTATCCCTCTCAGATCCCAGATATGCAGCCTATTGCTTGATTAATTGATTTGCCAAGAAGCAGCAAGAATCTTCTGGCGAGGCATCCTGGCCCCCACAGCCCTGAAGAATACAACACTAGCATTCTTTCGGGGCTGGAAAGAACTGCTCAGGAGGCATGACTGTGGGTTCTTTTTTAGTGCCATGACTGAGAAACTGTTCTGGAAAAAATAATATCCCATTCACTGTCTTTGAAGGACTGATTTCCAACTATCTACTTCAGAAATGCTCATTAACCAACATAAGCAAACAGTAATAGTGAATTGAGTGACTTGTCCATGACCATGAGTTGAGCACTGGAAGGGAGAAAGACACCCTCCAAATGCCTCCCCCCAAAATCTCCAATTTGAATCCCAGTTATCTGCCTGTGACAAAGCAGTGCCTTATTTTGTTTATTTATTTATTCATATTCCATCTCGTTTCCCTAGGTGGGAATACAACATTAATAGACACAATAAGCAATGATAAAATATAAACAAGTAAAGACAACCAAGGCTGGGGAAAATGTAAATATAAAGGTCCAAAGAAAAATACTTTATTAATCAGAGAGTAAACACTGCCTAAAGCCCAAACGACTGCTGAGCATTTAAAATAGAACTTCCATAAATGAGGTTCAGTCTATGAGATATTTTTAAGGGCTCAGTAATTCCTGTGAGGTTTTACTCCATGCAGAATGATTAAAACAATGAAACTATAGAATTTCTTCCCAGGATGTGGTCAGCACACAGTATTCAAGCATCCTTGGTTAAATAGGAGATGAGCATTCCAAGTCTAATGATGCCAAACAAACCACGTCAATGCTTTGTGCAGAGCAGGACTTTTATTTCAACAATAAGTCTGAATCATGACCATTTATTCATTTTAAAAAAATATTGTGACAATAAATTGTCTGCCAGGAACTATGCAACGCCCTGGAACTGCAAAGACACGTAAGGCATGGGCCCTTTCGTAAAGGACTTCTCTGTCTAGAAGCGGAGACAGACTCGTCAGTTTATAATTTGCACAGATGTAATAAGTGTGACTTTTAAAGGGATGTATAAGAGATTGCAGAAGCAGAGATGGGGGCAACCATTTCACTGAGGTTGATGGAGTAAAACTTATCTTCTCCCCGACAAGGATGCAGAGTTTCTGGGGTGAGGGCACCTTGCTCAATCGAGTGGACCTGTGGGAGTCGTAGAATAATAACCTGCCCTTGTGACCTGCTAGGCACCTCCATCATTCTGCTTTGATTATGTGGAGAAAGAAGGCAGGCAAAACTCAGCAGTGCCAGCTCACAATTGGTGGTCAGCAGAAAGCTGATGGATGAATGCGAGAAAACCTGCAAATGTTGTAGCACAGTCTTTTGTGATATCCAGGTGAGTGAGGCAAATTTCCTGAAGTGGCGCAGGCATACTGTTATAGGCAATCCTCCACGTGATAAAGGGGCCTTTGGATCAAGGTCAGATTTCTAGCAGAGAATCCGTCCTTTCAAACTACCTATGATCACAGTTAAAACCAAAATCAAACACCTTGAGATAGATTAAAATGGAAGGCTCATCTGCCAGTGACCAACACCAAAAACAGGAAGCCAGGATTCAGAAGTGACCAAATGTTTCTGTCTTTCAGAGAGTTCTGGTGCCTGACCCCAAAATGTGGAGCCTCCCCTCTGGCTTAAAGGACACTTTAATTGCCATAAAAGAATAAGTATGAATACTGAAAAATATACAAAGAAACACAAGGAAATGCAATCTTCATACTAGAATTTACTGTGATTGATTCCAGTATGTGTGTCTGGAGAACCCCTAAAGCAGGGCTCCATGGAAAATTGACACGTGTCTGGCATTAGCCCAAAGTAGGTGCTGACTTTCTACTTTCCCTTAAACAAAATCAGAAAGATAACTTTTAAGGGAACTAACCTTTCATTTTCCTACTTATATTGACCCATAAGTTAAAAGCTGGAAAAAAAACCCCACAACCTTTAAAAAAAAGCTTAGAAAAACTGAAGGGTATTCAGTGTCTCAAGGAACCAAACAAAAGGGAGAGTCTTAAAGTGTGAGCACTTGTGACCAAAAATGAAGCCACCAGGAACTATGGCACCTCCGTGCCAGTGAGCAATGGTGTGGGGTTAAGAGCACAGGCCACGGTGGAAACACACTCCCTGGGTTTGAATCCCAGCTCCTCCATTATATCACTTCTGGCGAGTTCCTTAACCACTGTGTAGTTCAGTTACCTCACTTGAAAATGGGGGAAATAATGATACCTACCTCACTGGGTTGCTATGAGGATTGAATTAGATAATTCAGGTGAGGCATAGCACAATGCCCAGCACGTAGTAAAGGCTGAAAAACATGTTAGCTTCATATTATAATCATTCTCTCATGTCATCCTTACAAACCTGCGAACAATAGCCAATGATCCCCATTTTCCAGGTGGGGAAATGGGCTTGGCGAGAGTAACTATCTTTGCTAAACTCCCACAGCTGGTCACTGATGGACTTTTGGAATGATAACCATTCCCCTGCCTTTTACCACCCTCCTTTTCCTGGGAGGCCAGACTATGCATATTGCAGATTTTCTTTTACTTCTTCCCTACAACTCAATCTGTTCCATGGCTTTCTCTCCAACTATTCCCTCTTCCTGACTTCCCATGATCCTCAAGTCCCTCCTTTACCATGGGAATGTTTTTTGTACTGTTGCTGTTTTTTTGTTCAGCTCTTTTATGCCAAAGATATACAGGAGTGCCCCACACTAATCGGTTATATTAGGGAAAGAAAACCCTTGACATTTTGGACATCAGTTTGCCATTCTTTGGAAACCGTTCCCCCACTATCACCTTTTCCTCAGTCTCTATTTGTTCATATTTTGTCAGGCTCAAGGTGCTCTCTTCCAGATCTAGACAAGGCTCCCAAAGAAGATAAAAAAATTTTAGCTCGGGGACTATTCTAACTCATAGTATCTAGACTACTTTAAAAACTATGGACAGTCAATTACAGCTGCTGTTTTTAGCTTGGGAAAAAAATGATTATAGAGGATATATAACAACTTTTTTCAATTATTTGATGAGACTTATTCATTCTCTCTTCCAAAGGCAGAAGTGGGCAATGAGTGGTGATTATGGGGAAACACAGCTTAGATCAGGACAAGGAGGGGTTTCCTTACCAATGGGCTGGATGGAGCTCATGACCTCTACATCACTGGGAGCATTTTGAGCAGTTGAATGCCATCTGCAGGCTTACTGAAGAGGACACTTGCATGAAGTAGAAAACATATGGCCTCCAATTAGAATGCAAGAGCATCAGCGGGAGCATTTTACAGGGATTATGGCAGATAACCAGGAGAACAGTGGGGCAGACTCAGAAGAGTAACCCAGATGGGGAAGGGAATGTGGGGTGGTGAGAAGAGTGCAGACTGGAGTGAAGGTGGATATCCAAGACAAACCACCTACCTTACAACCCTGTCTCAAATCATCCCTGATACCCAAAGAAATAAAATTCCTCTTTGGAACCACCACAGGGTACCCAGGGTGAGGATGTGGGAAAGGTATTCTGCTCAACCTCTTCCACATTTATTGCTGAGACCTGCTATTCGGCAGCAAGTTGACTGAATCCCTCTGACTGATCTATAATGCTATTTTAGAGAAAGTCTCCAGGCCACTTATGGAGAGAAGGGCAGGGATGGATTAAGGAAACAATACCATGATGTGGGCATGAGCATGGAGGGAGGGGGGAGAGCCCTACAGCCACCTTGGACTGGGCACGCATACTTCATTAGAATTCCTACTCAGACTGAGCTGATGATGACTATCACATAAAATATCAAGTCAAAGGATTATTTAATAGATTAGGAAACATCACATTCCTTTATCTTTCCATATCAAATTAGATTGACTCTAAACCTCCAGTCTTCCCATTCTACCCCTTGGATCCTATAAGAATCTCAGGTCTTACCAGGTCCCAGGAAACAGGGGAAGGCTAGTCCGTAGTCCTAGATGGGTGCCGTTGTTTCCAAGGCCCCCATATTGCTGCTCCTGCTGCCTGGCTTCCTATTTCAGGGCACAGATGCTCTGCCAGCTATCTGCTGGCCACAGCTAAACTACAGGGAAGGAGGTGACCACGCTGAAGGCCTTGGTGCTTGCTGATGATTCCCCAGGCATCCAGATGCCCCACCATGAGCTGCCTTTTGGGGTGCTGGGAGACGGGTGGGATTAGGGTCTCTGCTGCAGCCTTGAGAAATCTAAACCTTCCCAGCATTCAGTCACTGGGGCTCTTCCTCAACCTCCAGAGTCCTTCCTTCTCTCAACAACCCAACTACATCTAGCCTCCCTGAGCCCAAATTTTGTAAACAAAGGCCTGTTAAATCTCCTCTGGGGCAAGTGAAATTCTGTCCTCTGGGGTACAAATCTGTGATTGCTCTTCTAGTAACAACAACTTATGTTTATTTAGCATTTTGTATGAGCCAGGCACTATGACAAGTGTTTTGCAACAAACATCATCTCATGTGATCCTCACAGGAGCCATACCTGGTAGTGAATATTACTGTTCCAGTCAGATTACTCCACAAGTAAAGCTTGTGTGTATATATACATACAATGGAATATTATTCAGCCATAAAAGGAATAGCCGTAAAAAGGAATGAGTCCTGATACATGCAACAACACGGATGAACCTTGAAGACATCATGTTGAGTGAAATAAAACAGACACAAAAGAACAGATATCATATGATCTCACTGATTTGAAACAGTTAGAATAAATCAAACTCATAGAATCAGAATCTAGATAGTATATAGGTTACCAGGGGACAGGGTGGGGAGAGGGAATGGGAAGTTAAGGCTTAAAATGTACATGGTTCCTATTTGGAATGATGAAATGTTTTGGTATGGATGGTGGTGATGGTAGCACAACATTGTGAGCATAATTCACAGCCCTGAAATATAAATATGATTGTGATTAAAAGGGGAAATGTTAGATTGTATATATGGTAACAGAATAAAAAAAATTTTAAACAAATCCATGGAACTGCACTACACAGTGAATCCTAAGTTTAACCATGGACTATATTTCATAGTACAATTATAAGAATGTGCTGTCATCAATTGTAAAAAATGTTTCACACCAAGGCAAGGTGGTGGTGGTGGGATGGTACATGGGTATTTTAGTTTGATAAAGGCTGCTGGGAGCATTGTAACAGAAATGTGTTGGCTTTTATAGTGGGAATTGATTACCTTAAAAGCTTCCAATTCTGAGGCTGTGAAAATGTCCAAATCAAGGCATCATCAAAGATGCTGTCTCATCGAAGGTAGGATGTGACACTTGTACTCGGGCCACATGGCAAGACACAATGGCAGCTCTGCCAGTCTCTGCCTTCTCCTCCAGGCTCACTTTCTCCCCAGGCTCAGCTGTGGGAGATCAGGCACATGGCAGGGCATAATGGCGGTGTTGGCTTTTGTCTCCTGACTTCTCTCTGTCTCTGCCACTTTTTTCCTGTGTGTCTGTGGCTTTTAGTCTTCTGTTTATAAAGGACTAGAGTAAAAGGTTAAGACCCACCCTGGATCCCATAATCTAATCAAATGGCCTTAACTGAGATTATCTAATCTAAAGGTCCCATCTTCAATAGGTTTACAGACACAGGAATGGGTTCCCTTTAAGAACGTGATTCTCTGGGGTCCATATAAGACTCACACCAGCACAGTGGGAATCTTGTATTTTCTGAAAGATTGTTCTGTAAACCCACAAATTCTCTAATCAAGGGAGGGAAAACAAGTAAATCTTGAAGTGCTTATGAGGGAACTTGCCCTGAGGAGGTGGAGCTAAACCAGGCTACCGACCCCAGACTCTAATCACCACACCACTCTGCTTTCCTCTACCAAAATCATAAATGAATTCAGCAGTAACTTTCTCTTTTTTGTGAGTGCTCTACAACAGAAAATAAGGTACAAATAAATTAATCAGGTTAACTTGCCCAAATGATACCAGTTAAACCCCAGGGGCTCCACAGGTTCTGCAGCAGTGTCCTAAGAAGGATATGGTGCTCTCTCCGCAGTGAGCAAACCCTGTGAGGTTCTGAGGCTCTGCCTTGAAGGCTCATTTATCCTCCTTGTGGGCTGGAAGGGGAGGGATCAGCCCAAGATAATTCCAGGAGCATCCTCATTGTTCTTGGCATCATTAATGCATGGGGAAGAGGCTCCCTGGAAGGTTCCTCTGGAGAGCCCTCTTGCTGCTGCATTCTCGCGAGCTTCTGTTTCCTTGGCCTGCAAAAGAGCTCGGTGTGTGTGGCACTTTTTGTTTTGTTTTTTCTTTTCTTAAAAATTAAAAATGTTTCCCATCCCCTAATAATTATTCAAACCACTATCCTTACCTTCCTTTACCATCAAACATCTTAAAAGAGCAGTCACCATTCATTGCCTTTACTTTTTCACCATTTTTCAACCTCCTACAATCCAGTATTTGCCATATTTTAAATTTCAACATATCTGAAATTAGGAAAAAAAGTCTTACATCCAGAGGCATCTTGACAACTCTAATTGGTGATATTTTTGGTGTTATTAGTCAGCCAAAGGGTTGCTGATGCAAAGTACTAGAAATCTGTTGACTTTTATAAGGAGTATTTATTTGGGGTAAAAGCCTACAGTTACAAGGCCCTAAGGAGTCTAATTCAAAGTTACTCTCTCACCAAAGTCAGTTGCCACATGTTGAAGCAAGATGGCAGGTGATCTCTGCAAGGCTTCAGCAGTCCTCTCTTAGCTACAGGCTGGCACAGTGCTTGTTTCTTTTCCAGCTCAGCTGCAAATTATCAGGCAAATGGCTCATCTCTCTTCCCAGTGCCGCAGGATCAAAGTTCTCTCCTCTGCCGTGTCTATGGAGCTCTCTCTTTCTGTGTGATTTCTTGAGTGAGTGTCCATTTACATCAGCTCACCAAGGGGGCAGGGACTCAATCTGAGTCACGCCCTACTGACATGGTCAAATCAAAACCTTAATCTTAACAGGTAATTGAATCAAGGACATCTCAGGTGAATCTAATACAAAGGAGTTCACACCCAGAGAAACAGACCAGTTTACAAACATAATTCTTCTTTTTTGGAATTCATAAATAATATCAAATTGCTACATTTTGTTTTAAAGTAGTATATAAAATAGCAGTGCATCTTTCAACTTATGGCATGTTAGGCTCAATCAGATATGGTGTGCATAGGCTCCCAAACTCTCAAACCATAATTATTTATAAACCTTTTATTTATTGGTAAAAGAAAAATCTTTGAATCCATAATGTCAATAATTTATTCAGATAAGAAACAATTCACAATACCTAAACATATTTTGTCATTAACATTATGCAGATAGAAACCGTTTCTGTTCAAAATACATCATCACATGGCTTTAGAAAACAAACTATTAGCTGGTGCGGCAAAGAAATATGAAGAAAATATTTTGACTTCTTCCACGATATCTTATGGATTACTTGGCTTAAATATCTTATTATTTTTATCTCATTCAGACCAAGTCAGCACCTTATAAAGAAAAATAGATGCTGTTTTATTATAGGGCTTAGAATGTGAGCTGAGCATCAGCTGGCATCTGCAGTAGGGCAGTACTTGTCATTTTTTTTTTAAGATTTATTTATTTATTTTTATTTATTACATATCCCCCCCCCCACTTGCTCTTGCTGTGTGTCCATTCTTCTGTGTTTTTCTATGTTTGCTTCTT
>PVKH010013208.1:0-16942 GCA_004027955.1 Chaetophractus vellerosus | reverse complement strand
CACTTCTTTGTAGGCAGGCCTTTGTATTATCTTCTCCCCTTCAGTGTAGGTGGGACCCATGACTTGTTTCTAAGCAATAGATTATGGCAAAGGTGATGGAATATCACTCTTGAGATGACTTTAGGTTATATAAGACTCTGCCTTGCTAGGAGACTTGCTCTAGACTGGAGGTTCTTAACAAGGGGCCTATGAGCTTTAATTGAAATTCAACAAAACATTATTCTTGTGGGGACGTGTTGGTGCAGGTATGATATATTTATTAAATAATACACAGTATAATGTGGACTTAGTAAGGGGTCCATGGTTTTCACCTGACTGGCAGAGGGGTACATGGAACAAAAAGGTTAAGAACCCCTGCTCTAGAGTGCCTCTCCCTCTCTCCCCCTCCCCTTTCCAGTGCTGGTTTTGAAGAACACAGCTACCATGAATCCTCAAGAAAATGATTCTGTCAGTAATGAAGCTATCAACAATCCTTTCCCCAGTCTGGTCTCCAGATGAGAAACCAGCCCCAGCTGACACCGTGATTGCAGCTTTGTGAAGGACCCACCTAGGCCATGGCTGGACACCTGCCCCACAAAAACTGTAGAATAATAAATAGGTTTTGTTTTAGCTGATACGTTTGTGGTAATTTGTTACAAAACATAGAAGACATACACTGAAATTACCATTGCTTCCCAACAATATATACTCTCAGCACAGCAGCCAGAGGATCCTGTTAATATGTAAGTCCTTCCTCTGTTTAAAACCCTCCCCCCCCCAAAAAAAAACAAACCCTCCCATACTTTGCTGTGACCTAAAACTTCTTTGAAAACAAAATGAAAAACTAGTGAGACTCTGGAGAATGAGAGGGGGAAGGTGCCACGGTACAGACTGGACACCAGATATTGAAGTGATGAAAGGCAAAAGGTCCAAAAACTTTATTTATTTTTTATGTTTTTCATTTTTTTAATACCCCAATCTTTTAATTTATATATTTTTAATTTTTATGTATTTTATCTCTTACATTTAAACTTATTATTTTGTTTTCTTATTAATCGTATTCAGCTATTATAGTGGCTTCATCTTTGAAGAAGCTTTGGATCACAGAAGGGTTATGTAGAGTGTCAGGGATGGGGGGATGCATGGGAAGAAGGTCACCTGAGCATAAATATAAGGTATCTAAAAATGTTCAAATGTTCACGGGGCATTGTCACAGTGAGTGGAGAATTGCTCAATAAATGAGAGAATACTGAATCCCCATCCTGGAGAGCTCTGCTATATTCTCTAAGGGAGCAGCAGCAGTCCCCCAAGTGCAGGGGCAGTGACTGGTGAAGGAAGATGATCCACTGATGGGCCCTTGATATTGATTACGGGGCTTATGAGTCTTTGCTCTTGAAATTGAAACTTAGCCTACTGTTATGGGGTGCCTAAGGGCTGCCTCCTGAGAGCCTCCTTGTTGCTCAAATGTGGCCTTTCTCTAAGCTAAACTCAGCATATGAATGCATTACCTTCCTCCCAGCATGGGGCATGATTCCCGGGGATAAGCCTCCCTGACAACAAAGGATTGCTACCAAGTGCCAACTGGCAATGCAACTGGAAAAAGACCTCGAATAAAAGAGAGAACAGATAAAGACAAATGAGTTTATGTGGCTAAGAGACTTCAAAGTGAGTCGGGAGGTCACCCCAGAGGTAACGCTTACGCACATCTCAGTAGGATCTCATAGAATTCCAAAGTGGATATCACCCCAAATAGTGGGGCTCCTGAGGGCTCTAGAGACACCCAGGTCCTGAGTCAGGGTGCATAGCTCCAGAGTTTGGTGCCTTGCCAGTGGGCCCTACTTTAGAGTTTGTGATCCTGAGAGTGACAGATTTGGAGTCAACTGTGTCTTTCCTGCACATGGCTCCTCTGTCCCTTCTATTCAAACCTATACTTGGTGCTGGAGTTTGTAAGTGTACGTCCAGAGACTTGAGTCTTTGGGCTGTCCATGTGCCAGCTGGGCCCGGAACTGCGGTGGAGCAGCAACTCCTACTCTACAGCTCATTGGACTCACACAGGACAACTGGTGGGGAGATGATGCTGGACAAAGGCCGTCCCAGGGAACGGAGAGAGTCTGTAGCTGCAGGCAGGATAGTCCCATCCATCTTCCCCATGGGATATAAGCCCCCTCTCAATTGGCGGAGGAGTGGACATCACCATCCCAGAATCCTCCGGATGAGAGGAAGAGCTATGGACTAGAGTGGACTTACTTGTATTCTACTGTAGACATATTGTTATTTAAGCAATGAAAGAAATTACAACATTGATGTGGAGCCAGTGGCCACTGGAGGCTCTGGGGGCAGGGAGAGGGAAAAGCAATTGTAATACAGGGGCTTTTTCGAGACTTGGGAATTGTCCTGAGTGACATTGCAATGACAGTTATAGGCCATTTTATATCATCATATAACATGCAGAACTGTGTGGAAGAGAGTGTAGACTACAATGTGAACTATGGTCCATGCTTAATGGCAAAGCCCCAGGATGTGTTTATCAGTTGCAATTAATGTGCCACACTAATGAAGGTTGTGTATGTGGGAGGTTGTGGAAGGTATGGGAGGTGGGGCATATGGGAATCCCTATATTTTTTGTGTAACATTTATGTAATCTAAGTATCTTTTTAAAAAATTTTTTTAAATAAAAAATAAATAAAGGCAATGACCCTCAAAAAAAAAGTATGGAAATGCTCAGGGTCTAGAATGAAACATGGTGATTTAAAATTAAAATTAAAATAAAAAATAATAAAAAAATAAAAATAAAAAACACTCCCGTAGGTGTGAGGAGTAGGGCATATGGGAATCCCTATATTTTTTGTGTAAAATTTATGTAATCTATCTTTTTAAAAATTTTAAAATTAAAAATCAGAAAGAAAAAAAATAAACCCCTCCTGTGACTTCCTCATCACTCAGAGGTAAAGCCAAATTTATATCATGCCTCCCAAGGCCATATGCTTCCATTGCCTTTCCAATCTGATCTCCTACTGCTTTCCCATCACTCACTTACTTTAACCGTACTGGCCACTTTGCCAAGCCTGCTTCTCCAGGCCTTGGTACTTGTTATTCTCACTGCCTGGAATTCTCTTCCCTCCAGTATCCACATGGCTTACTTCCTCGGCTCTTATACATGTTTGATCCTATGTCACTCTCTTAATGAGGACCTCCCTGATCACTCTGTAAAAACTTGTGCCTCCCACCCTGTCACTCCCCACTGCCTCCCTGTCGCTCCCCACTCCCTTTTCCTGCTTTTCTTTTCTCCATAGCACTTACACCATCTGATATACTATGTATTTTGCTTATTTGTTATTGTCTCCCTGCAGCAGGATAAGCTCCATGAGCATAGGAATTTTTATCAGCTTTGTTCACTGCTTTATCTCCAGCACCTAGAAGTCTAGTACTTAGTACATACTCAACAAATATTAGTTGAATTAATTTTAAAAAATTTTAGTTTGTATTCCCAAACTTATAAGAAAAGTTTCTATTTAAGCATCATATAAACATCATCAGAATTCTTGGGGCTATTATCTACATTAGCTGCTCTAAAAACACAGACATGGACCTTTTCAGGTAAACCAGTTTTTGCTATGGAAGAAGACCAATGTTAATCTGACTCAGTGAAATCCTCTGTGCATCCAACTTTCCCTTGGTTACACAGATCTGGAAGCCCAGCTCTCCTATTCTAATAGCACACTGCCCAAGAGGGCACTGGCAGGAAAAAAAATTGTTTTGTTTTGTTTTGGCAGAAAAATTAAGCACCAAAATCAAGATGCTTTCCATGTGAGAGAGGTGTTCTCAAACCAAAGTTCTATCACTAACTTTCTCTATGGTTGCACAATGAGAACTTGTTTCTTTAAGCAATGTTAAGGATCAATTTTGCTAGCACCTACTTATCACAAAGTACTAGAACCAAATCTCTAAGGCCTTGCAATGGGAATCTTTATTGATCCTTCAGCCCAGTCCCACCCTGAACAGGACTGATGGGGCAGGGCAGTGGCAGGCTAGCTCCATAGCTGCCATGTAGCAAGGAGACGTGCAGTCATTCCACACAGAGTAGAGAATGATTGCTTGAAAAGAGAGAGCATTGGTGTAGCAGAAAGACAGTGGAGGTTGGAGTTCAGACAGACCTGTTTTGTTTAGATCCCAACTCTGCTCCTGACCCCCTGACCATGAGAAAGTTACAACGTCTTAACTTCATTGCTTTATCTATAAAAATGGGAATAACAGTTCCTGCCTCATGGAGTTGTTATGAGAAATAAATGTGATCATCTGTGTATATCCCTTGGTACAGTGGCTGGCACAGAGTAGGAGTTTGGTAGCAATTATTAATAATAAGGACATACTAAAGAACAACTGTAAGCAATGCATGGTGTGGCAATAAAAGCAGGCTGGCTAGAGTTTAATAAAAAGACATAGGTCTCCAGATTAGGGCACAAGAATCATCTTCACATTTTTGTAACTAAAATGGGTGATGACCAAATTGCAGGACTTTCTAATATATATACTGTTTGACTTAATAATTAATATTTCGCTGTAACTGGGGAACCAATATTCTGCTTGGTTTTTAGTTCATTTATGTGACATAGTGTAGACGTGCTTCTCCTCACTGGCAGGATGGAGTAGGAGGCTTCCAAATTCCCTTCAAGCCCCAACTGTAGGAAAAGCTTCATCCAGAATGCCTTTCCTTTATTAAAGTGAATTTCTTGAGCATGCAGACGAGTTCAGAGAACATAACCTTTCATACTCACACCCTCATGCCTGTCAAGAATACATTGCCCCAGTATTAGGCAAGGGATGTAGCAGCATGATATACCCAGAATCCCAGAGCCTGCGCTCTTTGGCTATCATCAGATAGAGTCAAGGAGTCTCATAGGGACCTTACAAGCTGATCCAAACAATAACCAGACTCTCCTGCTGGGGCAAGGGCTCTCAGCTGGGTGTGGTTTCTGGAAAGAGCTTCTGGACTGCAGCCATGTTCTCTCAGAGTGCGCAGCTTCAGGGAGGTTTGCTTTTTCATGATGATAGGGGTGGTGGTGCCATCAAGGCACTAACACCCCACTGTCATGTCATGATGGCCACAAAATCCTCTCCTTGGCTCTACTGATCCCATGGTCAGTGATTTTGTGGAGGGGTCTGTGGTCATTCTGGAATTTCACATGCTACCGCCTGCTTAGTCTGTCACAGTGCTGACCCCACAGGAAATGCAGTGTCGGGATGGGGCTTCTCAAGCCTGCCCCACTCTATCCCTGTCCCTCAGGCCTACGTGCAACACTGAGCAGATATGGCAGAGAGGTAAGTCTAGTGGTCCCTAGACTTGGGGTTTCAAGACAAGTAAAATTTTCCCAAATAGGAGTAGTAAAAAAAAAAATTACTATCTACTATTAGAAAGCAATAAAGCTTTGATTTTTTGTCCTACTATCTCATTTTTTTGTCTAGACAAAACTATCTAGGTTTTATCAAAATTTAATAGTTGTAGGATCTCGAGGAAAATGCTTAACCGCCTCTGTACCTCAGCTTTATTCTCAGTTTCTTCAACAAATGATGCTGAGAAAACTGGATACCTATACACAAAATAATGAAGTTGGACCTTATCTTAACATCATATAGAAAAATTAAGACAAAATGGATCAAAGACCTACATTTAAGAGATAAACTATAAAACTCTTAGAAGAAAACATAGGGACAAATCTTCATGACTTTGGATTTGGCAATGGTTTCTTAAATATGATGCCAAAAGCAGAAACAACAAAAGAAAAAATCGACAGTTGGATTTCATTAAAATTTAAAACTTGTACATCTAAGGACAGTTTCAAGACAGTGAAAAGACAAGCCACAGAGTGAGAGAAAATACTTGCAAATTAAAGGTTTACTATATGGGAAAATATAAAGAATTCCTACAACTCAACAACAAAAAGACAACTTATTTTAGTGACATTTGAAACAATTATTCAAATTTCAATAATTATTATCTATTTTAATAAAGCTAGTCTTACCCAAAATGTGTTAAGCATCTTCCATATGCCAGACACTCTAGCAGGTGCTGGTGATAAAGCAGTGAACAAAAATTAATTTTTATGTGCCTTCAGAGAGTTTATACATAGGGAGGGAAGACAGATATACAACAAGAAAACAGGAAAATAAATAAAACAGCTGAAAATTTTGATCAATGTTATAACAAAAGGAAAGGAAAAATAGAGAAAATTTATGCAGAGGTACTTCATGTAGCCTGGTCAGAGACAGTCTCTCTGCAGAGGTGGTATTTTAGCTGAGACTGAAAATTATTAGGAATTAGCCGTGCAAAGAATGGGAGGGAGAGGGAGGAGAACATTCCATGCAGAGGGAAACTCAGTCCTTAAAGATTCAAAAGAAGGTTGTTCAGTTTAGTGAGTGCATAGTGGAATATCATAAAATGTGTTCAAAAGTAGGCAGTGGATAAACACCCCGTGGTATACAATGAAATACTTCTCAGCAATAAAAATGAATGGATTCCCAATACAAGCAATAGAATGGATGAATCTCAAAATCATTACACAGAGTGAGAGGTAAGACACAAAAGAAAATACACAGTATAATTCCATGTATATGAACTTCTAGAACAGGCAAAACTCATCTACGGTGATAGAATTCATAACGGTAGTTGCTTCTTAATTAGGGAGTAGGTCAGGGATTAACTGGGAAGGGACATGGGATTTTTTTCTGGAGTGATAAAAATGTCTTACATCACTATAGGGGTATATGTTATATGGCTGAGTACAATTTTCAAATCTATACACTCAAAACCTGTACATTTCCCTGGGTGTAAATTATATTTTAATATAAAATGAAAAGCAATCAAATATTGCAAGTACACAAGAGTAGCTGAACCATTTCATGCAGGGACTTTGGAAATCGTGGTTCACATTTAGGTTTTATTTAAGGCAATGGGAACCACCAAAAGGGCTTTTTAAAAAATTGTGGTAAAATACACAAAACATAAAATTTACCATTGGTGACATGTAATATATTCAGAATGTAGTGCACCTGTCACTACCATCTTCCAGAACATTTTCATCACTCCAAAGGAAGCCCTATTGCCATTAAGCAGTCACCTCCATTCTCCCTTCCCCTAGCCCCTGGCAACTACTAATCTGCTTTCTCTATGGATTTGTAGACTCTGAATATTTCATATAAGTGGAATTACATAATATGTGGCCTTTTGTTTCTGGCTTATTTCACTTAGTGTAATATTTTCAAGGTTCATCTATGTTATAGCATGGATAATGCTTCATTGCTTTTGATGGCTGAATACTATTCTGTTGCATGGATAAATCATGCGTTGTTTATTCGTTTATCCATTGATGGACATTTAGATTGTTTCCACCTTTTGGCTATTGTGAATAGTGCTGCTATGAATATTCATGTACAAATTTTTGTTTAATCACCTTTCAATTTGGGGGAGTATATACTCAGGAGTGGAATTGTTGAGTCGTGGTTTTTCTATGTCTAACTTAATGAAGAACCTCCAAATTATTTCGCACATTAGCTGTACCATTTTACATTCACACCAACAATGCATGAGGGTTCCAATTTCCCCACATCCTTGCCATCACTTATTTTCCTTTTTTTTTTTTTTAATTTACAGCCATCCTAGTGGGTATCTTGTGGTTTTGATATGCACTTCCCAAATAGCTGATGGTGTTGTGCATCTTTTCAAGTGCTTCACTAGAAGTTTTTAAACTGCGGATGGCATGATCTGACAAAGTTTAAGATTGGTGTTGCTGCTGTGTGAAGAATGTATTGGGGGCCAAATATGGACACCCCAAGGAGGCTATTGCAATTCAGGTGCGAGATGAAGTTGACCTACTGTGGGGGCCAACTCAGGGCAAAAGGGAAGGCAGTGGGCTAGTATTTAGCACCAATAAAGGCCAAATGAGAACCTTAGTAAGTTACATTTCTTCTATTTCCTTTTTGTATTGTTTCCATTATGAGCCATGCTATAAAAAACATCCTTGTAGATAAATCTTTGAGCATGTCTGTGGCTATATCCTCCGATTAAATAAATTCTTAGAAGCAGAACTACTAGAAGAAAAGGAATAAGCATTGTTCTTTTGATACATGTCCCCGAATTGTCCAGAAAAACAGCAAGATGAGTAACAGTGCCCATGTTCCTCAATCCCCACTGAACCTAGCCATGTCAATACCAATAATAATACTGAGGACAGTATATAATAATTTCCTGATTAGAGAGGAGAAAGAAGAGCCAGCCTCTTGCTGTTATTAGAAATTAAATTTCTTTGATTACTACAAAATCTGAAAATTTTCTTATGGTTTAGACATTTGCATTTCTTACCTATTTATTTTCCTTGCAAGTCCCTTGTTCCTTAATAACTCCCCATTGTCCTGATATTTTTGAAGATTTAAACTAAAGTAGATCTTTGTTGCTCAGGCTTTTAACTGAGTTTTATGAGTTTCTCCAACAAAAAGAGCATGACTTATACATTATGATGCATCAGAAAGCCAGGCTCCATTCCCCACTGGAGAATTGTTTTCATCTGTTCTCTCAGATAAGGCCATAGTTGACCTTAGCATACCATCTTGGGTCTGATCACTCAGTTCTGAGTTATACATGGTCGTCTTGCTGAGTCAGCATCTTTTCAGCACTATCCCGTGTGAGTGTTTTCAGTTTCTCTCTTCTCATTGTTATACTGAGATAGCACTAGAGAGGTCAGAGGGTAACCTCACATGAAATTCCAGAGGGACTTTGTCCTCTGTTTTCTATGCCTCAAGAGCAATTGGCAAAACGAAATATGATTTAACTGTTCCCAGCATTTTGTTTCTCTTCTTAACCACAGTTTATGTCATTAGAATCTGTGATTTGACCTGGGATCCAGTTCACTCTTGTGTTTCCCAGTTTTCTCTCTCATGTAAATTCCTTTCTTTAGAATATTTATGCATTCTCATCGGGCAAAACTATCTGTCAACATATAGTTAATGATGCACAGTTATGCAGTAATATTAATTGTAGTGAGACTGTCTACATTTTCTACCTGGATTTATTAAAATGAAACTTTCATGTTTGTGTAACAACTGTTTCAACCCAAAGAATTGCTGCTTTTTTTAATGAAAGGCTACCAACATGATATTCACCCTTGCTCTCCATTTTCATCACAAGCCTCCCATCTTGTTCCTATTAACATTTAAGAGATGTCTTGAATCACCATCATTTTTAGTAAAGAAATTAAATTCCTATAGACTAATATTTCCGGTTAGAAGCTTGTGAGGTTTTTTCCCTTTCAAAAGGTTATTTTTTATCCTTCAAAATGGAACCAGAGTCTTCACAATCTTTTCACAACAATTTGAATTTATTAAATTGGTTATTTGAATTTCTGACCTACTTGGTGCAGGGAGTGGTTGTACTACCAACTGGCAATTGCTTATATAGTAATTCATGACTTTGTAGACAATAAGCACCTTAAAGAGTGAGAGCACACCTTGCCTATCTGTAAATGTCTGCATCCCATCTTCTTTTGTGAAAAGTGCAATGCCTACCACATGACTGATATGCAAGGAATATTTTTTGACAACCTAATTAAAGAATGAATGGTGGGTAGATGAATGATGAGTGAAGTATATAAAAATATAATCTATGGCTATGTAAGCCTATGGAGGAAACTCATGTATTTTCTCCCCCTGGTACTATATTATAACCAATCTCACTCTCAGAAAACTGAAAGACTTAAATGTTTAGAATATATTCCACCAAAATTCTGATCAAGTTCCTTAGAATAGAATAGGCCTGCTTATATAAAGAATTTTATTAGAAGTCTAGAATCCTGGACATTTTCCTCCCATGCATGTTTGATATTGTACAGGGAATTTAAGCATGCTGAGGCCCACATCATCCATCTGTGAAACCCTCTCTCAATTCATAGTTAATAACTGGTGCAAAAATATTGGGACATTTTTCTGAATGTACTTTGAAACTACTGGATTTATATAATAGTGTCATTAAAAGGTCCACCAGCAACCATAATAGTCACTAAAAATATGTGAATGTTTTAAGGTTTCCTTAAAAAAAACAAACATATCTTCGTGTATGAAGAACACAAGGAAAAAGACATGGTACAATTCAATTAACAAAGTATAAATTTATAAAAATTAAGTTTTTCTTTTAAATAGAAGATTTATATGTTAATAAATATTGGGCCATGGAAGAATTCTCTTGCTACAGCCTAAAGTTCAATCCACAGTGACTGAGCAAGAATGGAAGGGAATGCCATGAACAGGGACAAACTTCATTACTTCCTATTTCCTAGAAATAAAACCTGGGGTCTGGGTGAAAGTGCTCTAATCTATGAGTCTCTGGTGTGATGCCAGGACCCAGATATTCTGCAAGGAGACTCCAGATGGTCTAGAGTAGCTTTTTGTAAAAATACAGGACATTGATAATAGGCAATGCCTATAATTTCCATTGTGAATTTGTATTTATTTACATATTTAATACAATTCCTTGACATATTTTCATACAGCATCCTTGACCTCAGAGGATTTACAGTTTCTTGAGAAGAGAAAAGGAAATAAAGAACAAGTACCTAATCTACTTAAATTTTTTAGTTAGAACAATGCTTGTCAAATTGTAGATCGTGACCTATCGTGGCTTATGATATAAATTTAGTGTGTGACAACCAACATTTCTTTTTAAAAAATAAAGTAAAATAGAAATGAAAATATCAGAGTACATCATATGGCATAGGGCTAAGTGTTATTTTGTGAAATTTCTGTTTAAATTGCAGGTTTGCGTGTAGATCTGTATTAAATGTATTTTTTAATGTGGACTGTGAAAAAAAGTTTGAAGGGCCTCGAGTTGGGAGCCCAGGGCAGATTTGTCCTAAGGACTGAAAAAATATGGAGTGCTGCAGCCTAACTTAGGTGACCAGGCCATTTCTGCAAATGCTGTGATTGGCAAATATGTGGGCTGCCACCTGGGTTCCCATCAGCTGCCCAGGATTGGTACTAGCTGCTCCTGAATGCAAGGGGCGTGGAGAATTCAGCCCTATTGAACATCAGCAGGTGGCCCTGTTTGGCGACACTCCCTGGTCACTCCAGGTTAGACAGACAAGCCTGACATTCACAGAGGGAGCAAGTGACAGAGCATAGAAGGTCCTGGGACAGCTTTAAGGATCTTAGAGACCATGGACCCACGCTCTCATTTCATATTCTAGCCAGGAAGAGGGTGTGAAACCTCCTGGTGTTCAGGGATAGAGCGAAAGCTTCTCTCCCTTTTCCGTACCTCCACTCCTCCACTAGATAATCCTGCCTGACATGTGGGATTTGATGGGATAGAAGTATGTTGGCATCCTAAAAATTGTGACCTCTCCACTTTACATAAAGCTAATCAGCATGAGGTCTCTCCCAAGCTGAAACTTAGCCATGATTACCAAATGATATATGGTTGTTTGTGATATAGATAACGTTTCAATAGGGACTTCACTTAAAATCCTCTAAAAACTCTTATTATACAAGACCTCTGGCTGAACTTCAACCCTCTGCTAAGGAGTACAAAAGAGTGCTGCTATATCTACTAACTGCCCTTCCTCCTCCCAGCTCCACTGTAAATGCTGGGAGTGTTAGGCAAAGTATCCTATTTACCTTGTAAGAATTTGAACAAAGTGAGGTCTCAACCCCTAGAGAGTATAATTAATTAAAGATAACCAGGTTGATTGAATTTAATATGCAACTCTGGAGTGCCTATAAAAAGGACAAGGTGACCATCTATTATTATGCTCTTAGTAGCTTTTGGCTTTCTTTATAACAGATGTTTTTCTGTGTTGGTCAGTAGTATTCTATGGTTTGTAAAATAAAGAAAGAAGCCTGAACAATTGATTGGCAAATTTCCCAAACTTAGGTCAGCCTCGGGAATATGAGAAATGGTGCTGCATTGAGGGCAAATACAAAAAAAAAAAAAAAATCAGTTTGATGTTACAAAACCTATTTTAGTTTGTCTGGGTGCTACCTGAACTCCTGTTGCAGAGAAGGACAAGTGGTCAATGTGTGGTTCCAGATATCAACTACCAAAAATGTGTTTGTGTGATAGCACTACACAATCTTTTAAATTTTCTATGTAGGTGGTTGTTTATCTTAGAGAGTTGATCTATTTGTCACTGATACTCTCCCTCGGAGTTCAGTGCAATATGAATATATTCCAATTGTAAAATCATTTTTAAAAATAAGACTGAAAATCTACGCTGATAGATGTTTGCCAAATATTAAGCATTATTAGAAAAGAAATGAGACTTTCTAAAAACCAGACATGGCAGAATTTATGCACCTCAATAAAGTCATTTGGTAGGTTTCAATTGTCATTTAACTCTGTTTTCCTTGTTCAGAACATAATTGGAACTCATTCTTTGGTTAATTCGAATTGTATTATCTTGGCAAGTTTTTTAAACTCTCCGACCCACCATTTCCTCATCAATAAAATGGGAATTTTTCCCATAGATATCAATCAGTGGAATACGAATGCAGCATAATTGCAAAAATGTTTCAGAGGTTTTAATAAAATAACATAGGCAAAGTTTCAAACACAAGTAACTCATAGTAGGACCTTAATATATGGAAGATGCCATTGTGCTTTATTTATATGTGACTCCTTCCATAAAACATAAATCTTTTCTCTTTCTTCTGAAATAACATCCTCAGACACAACAAAATGAAAGTACGAAGGTCTCCATTCTACCCTCCCCACTGCCCCTGGCCACGCCCTCCTCTGTCCATTCTCTGCACTGCAACCAGCTTTGTTTAGAGGGAAGAGCCACCTCATTCCTCAGTTTAAGGACCTCTTCAACGTGCTACACATTTAGGGTTCTTTATCATTTGGCCTCTGCCTACCTTCCCAACCTAACTCCCATGCTGAGAATCCCATTGCTGGTATACAGTCTCATGCCTTTTTCAGTTTGAACATGATTTCCCGCTGCTTACCATGTCTGTTCCTGATTCTCCATCCAGCAACTCCTATATAGCGGCACCTCTTTCCCCCCATTCTGCAGTGCACAGTTACACTCCCTTCACTGAACTCCAGGATCACATTGTGCTTTCTTGTTGCATTAAAATTAGTTGCTTGCACATATATCTCCTTCACTAGAGTGTACAGTTGTATCCCAGAGTAGAGGTTGTGGGAGGCATTACTGTGTGGAGGTTAAGAGCACACACTTTAGAGTCAAAAAAAAAAAGAACCTTGGCTCTGTCCTTTACTAGATTGGGTGGGTTACTTAAACCCTTGTATTATTTCCCATCTGCTAAAACAAATACCATACAGTGGATTGGCTTCAAAGAAATGGTTTTGAGGCTAGGAGAACTCCAAAATTGAAGTGTCAGCAAGATGATGCTATCTCCTTGCAGACGGTAGTGTTCTGGCATCGGCTGTAGGCGATCCTCTGTCTTTAGCTTTTCTGTCATGTGGCAGTGTACCCAGTGATGTCTTCTCCTCCCTCCTCTAGATTCTTTTCATTTCCCGTTTCTTGCTCTTCCTGTGTCTTCTCTCCCGTGTACAATTTCCTTTGCTTCTAAGAACTTCAACCACCTCATTCAGTCTGGGCACATCCTAACGATAACATCTTCAAAGGTCCTATTTACAAGTGGGTTCACACCCATAGGACCAGGGGCTGGGACATGAACCTCCCTTGTGTGGGGGACACGATTCAATCCCCAATACCACTCTAAACCTCCGTTTCTTTATCTGGAAAACAGACCCTGCCAATACTTGCTATGTAGAGTTATGTGACTCATGACACATTCAATAACCTCTAGCTGCTTTGTTTCATTCATTTATTCATTTATTACTTGAGGCTTTACAGTAGCCAGGACCTAGAAAATAGTAGGTATTTAGTTAATGTTAAATGAATGAATGGCAACTCAAAAATCATCTTAGAGACCTAGCTCCTTACCATACTGCAGCAGTTTACAATTCATGCAGTAAGAAATGTAATGAACTTTGGAAGAAAGATGGCTCACTTTAAATTGTATTCTTGTAACTTTTATGTTGCTATGGTTCAGGTATGACTCAATTAACAAAAGTGCTACTTTTCTAAAAAGTAGCTCTTAATGTAAATCGTGAAGTGAATGAATTACTCACATTGACTTCACAGAAAAAGACCTTTACATGGAAGGATGTGACTGCAAAAGTATATTAAAAGGTGCAATACTCTTGCCTACAGGCCTTGGAGTTGGAAGAGACATCTCAGACTAATTGGACTTGCTGCCACAGTGTCCCGCAGGGTTTTAAAGTGGATATTGTTGGATGCTTAAAGAAAAACTAGGTACCTGGCCTCACAAGTCGCTGATCTGGGACAATACTTGATAACCCTGTTCCATGGTTTGCATTGATGCTACCCACAATGCCATAGAAGTGATGGGAAAACACATAGGGATAAAAAAATCCTTGATTATTCTGCTGCTTTTCATTATTCCAGAATTTTTGCTAGAAATAAGAGAATATGGATCCAGTACTATTTTGTGTTTGGTTGCTTTACAATGGGACTTGGTTTAATGGGATTTATCTGAATTATTATTATTATTACTTTTTAAACAAAACCTCATTATATCTTTGCATTATATCTTTGACTCCTTTTAAATTTCTACTCTACCCCGTGACTCCTTATATTCTGCCATCTTTTAAATGTGCATACTTGTTTCTTCACTGGCAGATAGTACACGGTGTAACCTTTGTTTTATAGATGCAGGAGGTGAAGGTTTCATTAAGTTAAAGATTTGTGTTCTGTACCTTTCCACAGTAATATATTTCAGGAGGAAAATCTGCATTCTTTATGAGACTGGCCCTAAAACTCCATAGATCTGAATTATCCTCGAAGTCTGGTTATGCGTCAAAAGATCTCATTTTGTCAAAATATGGTGCCTAAAATGAAAAGCTGATAGGTTGTTCATACACTGTGCTTTGAGGAACAGCTTTTCACAGATGGAAGGGCATAAAAGTGATGGGCTGTTATCTTGTAGCCTGAAACTCCACTCTTGAACACATGAAATATTGATATTAAATCAAGCTGTACCTGATTTCCCCCATATGAATCCTTCCAAGCTCTTGACCTCTGTTCTGTTGCTGTTTCCTTTTAGGCAGAATTCCAGTGGTGGGGCACGGCTTGGGAGAATATGTGGACTGCAGTGAAAGATAAATTGAATTTGGACAGGGATGTTTGTGTATTTTAGTAAATTTAGAGATGGCAGCGAACAGTGAAAATAAGTGTAGTGACAATATGGTCAAACAAAAGAAATTATTCAATATATGAACTGTTTCGGACATTTTTCATGACATCACTAAAAGCTAATAAACAAGACTTCTAATATTTATAAGTAACAAATTTTGAAGGGAAATAAATTCTAATCAAGATTCTAATTAGAGTATTAGTTATGGTAATGCTAGCTGCTATAACAACCAAATCCAAAGCTGTTAATGGCTCAAACATTTATTTCCCACTCCTGTAAGATCCAAAACTCTTGATTGACTGTTGGTTCACCTCTAAGCCCTGATTCAGCATCCTCAGTTCCTCCTATCTCGTGGCTTCACCATCTTCAGCACATACCCTCCAAGGTTGCCACACTCCTATGTATCAATTCACGGGAAGGGAAAGAACATAGAGAAGCTATTATGGGAGATTTTTATTGACCAGGCCCAGAAATGCTACATTTTACTCTTACTCACATTCCCTTAGCTAGAACTCAGTCACATAGCTATATCTAACTGCAAGACAGTCTGGGAAATGCCTCCTGGTTGTGTGCCTATAAAGAGGAAGAAAAGCTTTGTTTTGATCATCTAGAAGTCTCTGCCACGCATATAGTATACTTTATATTTTCAGTAACAGCAGCTTCAAAAAATTTCTTCATAGATAATTTGACAAGATCATTAACCAGGTAGGTTATGGGTATAAAGAGTCCTTTCCATATAAAACAAAATATAGCTCATGTTTTTTTAAAGATTTATTTTTATTTATTATATATCCCCCCCTTGCTGCTTGTTCTTGCTGTGTTCATTGCTTTTGTGTGCTTCTGTGTCTGCTTGTCTCCCCCTGCTGCGGCATCCCGCCGAGTCAGCTCACCGTGTGGCGGCTTGCCCTGCCCGCGACAGCTTGCCTTCTTGATTGAGGCCTCCCATGTGGTAAACCCGAGCCCTACCAATTGAGCTACAGCCGGTTCCCAATCTCATATTTTTAATACGTTCTAAAAATGTAGCCTGCTCATTCAGCCTCTGTAATTGTCTCACCATTCTGTCTAGAAGTAGTAGAGTAAAGGGGAGCCATATAGACCTGGTAAAACTTAGGGTAAATTCCTCAAACTGTCTGATCTTTACTCTGCTCAGCTATAAAATGAGATAGCAATAGTCTCTAGGTCATTTATTGTGATGTTTAAATAGTTTCTGGTAAAGCACTTCATATAGTGCTTGGCACATTGTGACTACTCAGTAAATATTAATTACCATCATCATATTTTAGGATATTGCTTGGTAAATTTCCACTCATCACTGGTCCCTGAAGCATCTTCCCTAATTAGACCTCCAGTTCTACCACAATTTTTTGAATCCCATAGCTTTTCTGTCAATCATTGGGTAGCTCCAGTTTTAGGGTGTAGGGTACTAATGGAACTAAGATTGTGAGTAGGTTAAGATTATCTATCCTTGTCTTATTATCTATCCTTATCCTTGTCTGAGTTTTGGCAGATTATGCCTTTCATGGAATTGACTCATATCATCTAGGTTATAAAATTTTGGGGTATATAGTTGTTCAAAATATTTATGTATGATCCTTTTAATGTTCCTGGATCAGTTATGAGGGACCCTCTTTCATGTCTTATACTAGTAATTTGTTGCTTCTATTTTCTTTGTTGGCCTAGCTAGAGGTTTGTCATTTTATCGATCTTTTCAAAGAACCAGCTTTTGGTTTTGTTGATTTTA
>PVKH010013207.1:0-16934 GCA_004027955.1 Chaetophractus vellerosus | reverse complement strand
AAAAATAAAAAAGGAGAAAAGAAGGGAGGAGAGCTTGAGATGGTGAAGGGAGGGAGGGAGGGAGGGAAGGAAGGAAGAGAAGGAAGGAAGAGAAGGAAGGAAGAGAAGGAAGGAAAAGAAGGAAGGAAAAGAAGGAAGGAAAAGGAAAGAAAACATGGTCCCAGACATTAAGGAATTCACCTGAATTTTCTCCTTCCTTCTAGGGAACATGCATTTCTCCAGGGAACTCAGGGTATTGAACTTTTCTGTTCTGAGCACCAACAATAGGCCAAGCTTTATATACGTGAAACAAGGCTTATTATCATCCCTGACTCAGTCTGCTAAACCTCATCTTCTAAGTGCCCTAGCTCTGTCAACGCCCCATCATCTTCCTAGTCACCTGCTTTGGGACTTCATAGTTGCTTTTGCCTACCATCTCCTCTTCAATATCTGATCAGTGAGTGTGTCTTGCCGATTTAACTTCTACAGTGTCCCTCACATAAATGTTTCCTTTCCATCCATTCTCATACATCCATACCTGATATATTCGTGTTAAATGCTGACTTATTTCCAGTGAATTTCTAAGTGACTCCATTCATGATGATGATTTGCCCTCCAGCTGACCCTTCTGTAATGACTTAATAATGTGGGAAGAGGTTCTGGGGCCACAGTTCTGTCCACTATGTGGACACTCTTCCTGGGCCAACAGACACACTGACTGGTTTCTCTGATGCCCTTATCTTGAATCTGTACATGTCAAAGCCAATTGGCACTCAGCTGTAAGACTGGTGACGTAGATGTCTGTGGCACCATCAGCACCAGGACAAAGTAGGAGGTGCTACCATATTGGTTATAGAGATAGACAGACTTAGGTTTCAGGGCTAGTTCTGCCACCTGCTAGCTGTGTGACTTTAGACCAGTTTATTCATTTGGCAAATATAGATTGGGCACATGCTCTTCACCGAGAAATCTGGGGGGGTTACACCGGTGATCAGCACAGGCAAGCTCTCTGGCCCAATGGTGTTTGCTTCTAGTAGAGGTAGATGGACACAACTAAGTACATAAAAGATTATTTTAGATACCAGTAAGGGCTGTTTTTTAAAAAATGCAAACTAGAGTGACATAATGAATATGGTGAGGGAGTGGAAGCCACTGAATTTAGATTTGGTGGTCTTATGGAGGAGAAATGTTTGAGAATGACCAGAAGGAGCCAGCCATACGAAGAGCGAGAGTTTGGGTCAGGAAACAGTAAGCGCAAAGCCTGAGGGAGCAGAAAGATGGCTCGGTGGCCACAGGGCAGTGAGTGAGGGAAGGACAGCCAGGCTGGGGTCTGAGTGACGGGCTGTGTAAGTCATGGAGAGAAGCTGGATTTTGTGCAGGCGTGATGAGGATGCCACTGGTAGGGTTGAAGCAGAAGAGGAACAGGGTCATCTGAGTATCGATAGAGAAACCCGGCTCTGTCCGCTCTGAGGAGAATAAATAACAGAAGGGCAAACGTGGAAGCAGCGAGCCAAATTAGGCTGCTGCTCGCTCCTTCCCCAATCCGGGCCGTCATATCAAGAGCCAAAACTGGACCAAATAATTCCTATTGCATGGTGGATTCAGCTACTTCTGAATCCCTAAAGTAGTTTTTTTTTTGTTTGAGGAAGACGTATTTATATGCATTATTAAAATCATCTAATTTTCAGTATGCATTTTAATATGCAACAGAGATGGATTTATAGAATTCGCCGATTCAGCCCAAATACTTTGGAAGATTTATTTGCTTTGCTCTCTGCCTTACTTTTACTTGGGGAAAGTTATAGAGACATTTGGGAGGGAATCTTGATATATATATATTTTTTGGGTAATAAACCAGCTTTTTCTAAATGCCACTGGTGATACAAATCAGATGCTGGGCTGCTGTAAACATTGTTCTATCAACCAACAGCTATTTATTAAGTGCCTCACAATACAAGATACTGTGCTACCAACCATAGTCTTCACAAAGAAGTATGAGATAGATTCCTTGCTGTCCACGAGATCTTGGACAGCAAGGATGCATTTACACAACAAATAGTCACACCTGAGTAAGGTGCTAAAGGGTCTGCCAGAGTAAAGGCAGGGACTGGGGGCAGGCCGCGGGAGCAACCCGGACAGGACAAACAGCTTGAGCAAATAACAGGAAGAGAAGCATGGAGTCTTTACAAAGGCGGAGTGAGTAGACTGGAGCAGAGAATTCACATGAGCCGCTAAATTATGAGGGAATTGTGGGAAATGAGGCAAGAAAAGAAAATTGGAACCAGATTGTAGAGGGGGCTTAATGCCTGGCCCAGGAATGTGGGCTTTGTGCTGTTGGTATTGGACAGCTCTTGAAGGTTTTTAAGTAAGGGAGTGACATGCTGAAAAGATATTTGGGAAGATAAATCCTGCAGCTGTGTGCGGGACAGGCAGGAGAGAGACAAGTCAGGAAGCAGCTGCACTAGATGAACTGAAGTGGAGGGGCATTTTGATTTTGTCAGTTCTGGGTTTTCAGAGTAAAATAATTCTACAAATACATTTAAAAATCCCCTCATTTCTGGTTATACCATATGCAGTATCTGCTAACGTGATGGGTTCTTGATAAAAGAAGTTTTCTTTTTTACATAAAATTAAAATGAATATTCCCACTCTAGAAAAAAAAGTATTTGCCCTCTTCTCCATTATTTTCTTGATTAGTAGTGGCAGGCTAACTAAAAAGTGACAGGGAAATAGCAAAAGAGTAGGCAATTATTAAAACAAGTGAATGTTTTGCTAAAGAAATGTTTATTACTGTGGTTCTCATCATTATGAGTTAATTACAGGCTCTCAGCAAATATCCCATTGTGAACTCAGAGGTGCAATATGTTGTATTTGCAAAAGTGAAATAGTGATTTCCTTTCCAGCATTCAGCTGCATTTCCTGCTATTTTAAGACTACTCCGTGGTACCAATATACTTTGACAACCAATTATCCCAGCATGTCTTTGCAGTGTATTTTAAATATAATGCTTTTTAAAAGCTTGAATTACAAGAACAGAGTTCTATCTTAATTGATCAGATATGCATCTTGAGTTGTCTGAATACTGTGTAATATCTGAATAACTTAACTGATTTACATGGGCGGAAAAAACACCTGTTGGAATAGGACGTACTAAACTTCTTTGAAGCTATAATTTTCCACACTTCCCCAGATTTTCTTTTCTCCAGCATAAAGAATGACATATAGTCCCTGAGTTTTGGTTGTGATAAAGAATAAAATGTAGCATAGATCTTCTCTGGTAGTTTATAACCTGATATACAAAGACCCATTGCCATCTGATTCTTTTAAAATAAATCAGTTACCGACATTCCAAACCTCAAAACGTGCCCCACATCATCTTATTCTGGCAAACTTCATTCAAAGAATGTCATGGTACACGTTCTGCAAGCAAAAGGTGACTTTACAAAGTAAGAATTCTCCATGTAAATGTTGCCCTAGCGCCTGTTAACTACAATTCATTGTTTAAAAGCTGACGTATGTGATTGATTCAGGCAACGGGCCATTGGTTAATTTACTCTGGTTTGATTATTTTTTCTCCGACCCAAATGGCTTCTCCAGAGGAAGAAAGTCAGACAGTAGTTACTGCTTTGGAAAGAAAAGTTAAGCTGAACACTTTGGAATGCATTTTTCTAACACTCCTTCACCAAGTGTTACATGACTGTATCAAATTTCTTTAGACTTTGATAATGAGAAACAGACAATTCCGTGGAAAATACAACCAAGAGATTTGCAGTAATAGAGGATTTCAAAAATACACATGGCTCTAAATGGCACTGAGATTATGTGCTTTTGAGTTCTGAATCTTATTTTTTTCATGTTCGAGTAGGCACTATGGTTGATTATCAGGTTGAGCAAGGGCAGGGGCCCAGCCTGCTGATTATAAATGTACGTGTGTGTAAAATTTTCACACATAATATAATATTTCAAAGTTATTTTTATGGAGGCTCAGGGGTCCCAGAACTTAAACAAAACTGCTGATCATTGGCTCCAAGAAATACTTAGAAGGAATCATAGTGTTTTTTTGGTTTTTTTTTTTTTTTGGTTTTTTATATATATATATATATTTATATCATATGGAGTCACTTGCAGACCTTGGGGCTACAGATCACATCATGTTTATTTATTCAGCTGGCTTTGGAGATTTGAGCAATATTTGGAGACACATGAGTCTTTGCCTTGCCTAATAAAAAGTATACTCAAAGGTATCACTACAGGATTTTTATATACAAAAGGTTTTTACAAGCAGAGGTTGATATCGACAAAAATGTAATTTTGAAATTAAAAGAAAGAAACTAAACATACACACAATTCCAGGAAAAAAAATCATCTTAAGAAATCTTTTGCAGATCTTATGTCCCCTGTGCCATAATGCTTGAAAATACACTATTGTCTTTCACAAGAACACTGTAGCAATTCTTGCATTACTCTACTTTGATCATCTACGACAAACAAGACCTGGCTCACCTCATGAGAATAATCATTTAACAGAAGACGTGTAATTTTGTTGGTAGTATTAGGTAGAGTTTCATGTCATGGAGTCAACTCGTTCTTTTGTATGAAAGAAGGTGGAATAAATATTTCATAGGTATGGCTTTTGAGGAACATTCCGCCTTTCAATCTTGAGGCAGTCTTTCAACATATATGCCAATCAGAAGTCTTTAACAGATGTAAAATGCATCTTGTCTATTTGTCTTTGAAAAATAGAAGGATCTCAAGATGCACCTGAAATATTCATTATGTAGACAATACTCCAAGCAGGGTTGGAACTTACTGAGTGTTTCAGTCACTACTTATTTATTCAAGTTTTTCTTTCTTTTATTTCCCATGCCCTTAATACTTCTAAGTCTATGGCTTGTCAAAATGCCTTTGCTCTATAATATACCCAGATAAGTAAGTTTATTGATAGTATTTAACATCTCAAGCATACTTTGTGGTTTAACAGCTGGTTTTCATGGAAGAGTCACGAGTCATTCTCTTTTGTTTTACTTCTACTTCTCCTCTCTTTTTCCTTTGGCCTACCTGCTCCTGTTGTCTTAAGAAGATCACTTTGTTATGGAATTTTCTTTTGCATGAGTTTCTTTGCTAACATATGATTAGTATAAAGCAATCTCATTGTCAGTAAGAAGACTGATTTGGGGAACCTTGCCAGTGTGATTTGTGTTCTTTACTTCGAGCCTCTTTGAGAAATGTGCCCATAGACTGAGCTTGGGCATACTCCCCTGTTCCATGCTCACCTCTTCAGTGTTCATTTGTCTTCCTTTGGGGTGAAAACTATTACATTTTGAGATAATGTTTAAGACTTTTTTCTTAGAAAGTGCCATTTTCTGAGAAGGTGTTAAAAACCACAGTCCGTTAAAAGGGTCCCTTAAAGAGACAGCAGATGGTTCAGCTTTAAAAGAAGTAGGGCAGTGTCTTTTCATTACAAACTCTCCAACACACACACACATATATGCACACACACATAAAAATTAACTCTTCTAAAATACTCGATGAGGAAGAATTGCACGTAAAAGATCTTAGGGTCATAGAAGACCACAAACTAATGTCATTTTTCCATTTACTACTAGATTTCTTAAGAAATGCAGTAAATCATTATTTATCAGTAATGTACTTAAAATTTCAGTAAATCATTCATTTTATCCTTCTGATGACACTTCAAAAATATTTTCAGCTTCCCTTTACCCTCTCTAGTATCAATACCACCTTTTTCTTTTGTCTCATCTAATCTAAACTTCTTTTAAACTTCATGAACAAAAATACCTCCCTTCAGAAAAATATATGCCAAACTTTGTCCCAGACCAAACCATTATGAGAGGTTACTCAAAAAAAGGGAGCAAAACACAACATTTTTTCAGGTCTTATGATATGCCAGGCACTGACATAGATAGCTTTTGACAAGTGTTTTCTCAATTCAAATAGGAAAAAAAGCTGTAAGTGTAATTCTTTAGAATTGTTGCTTGATTATATTAAATTGAAAGGTAGACTATATTTCTTCTATTATTTTCATTATATTATTTTGATGACTGGACTATTATGTTCAGTTTGGAACCATAGACTGTATCTTTCCCGAGGAATAAAGCATATGAATCATGAAGCAGAATTCAAATGGATTTATTTTGTTTATAACATAGAATATCTCACAAGAAGTGAAGAACATCTCAATTCCCACTGAAATGTTATCAGAGAATGTAAGTGTAGGTACAAATAGGAGGAATTTTCTCAGACATCAGGAAGAATGATCATATAAATAATGTGTTTCAGAAATATGTTATGAAAAATGTCAGTACATTGCTGGTTTTTATGAAAAACTACACAATTATGTTTATTGGCTGATTTATATACATCCTTGCCTGGATGTCATTTTTTAAGATATACTTTAACGCAAGTTTCATACTTTCAGATGCTGAAAAGAATGAAGCTCAGAAAAATATTAACAGTTCAGCTAAATGCATTAATTTCTCCAATGCAGAGATGAATTAGATTTCTTCTATGGCAGTGATTGTACCTTTGTTTGATTTTTTTGTCTTTTTAGTTGAACATTCATACTTGTTCAAAGAACTGTAAGCAATGCATTTTTAACAAAACCACAATGACTGTTACTTTCATGAAGATTTATTAATACTGACTACTAAATAAAAATGTCAGAGAAACAGTAACTATCATGCATAAAAAGCATAAAGAAATGCTACATTGGTTTGAGGACAAATAGGAAATATAATTTACATTCTGACTAGAAAATGAATTTTGAGTAATGTTAGACTAAAACAAATTATAAGCAAAAAAGCTAATGGTTTTCATGATTCCCAATAAGAAAGCAAAATTGAAATGAATTTGGGTTCTTTGTGATATACAAACGAGCCTGATTCCGGGCACAGCTGTCAAGTGGATTGCCTGTCCTTGGTACCCCTTCCTCAGGTACCTAGCCATCCTAAGACTTTCTCCCAGATCCAGGAAAGCAAGATTGCCTGGCCATTGCCAAGAATTGTTACTCAAAGGGCCTCACTCATGAAACATTTTCTGTCCTGACTACCATTCCTTTACAGCAGCAGGTCTCGAAACTTTAGACTGTGGCTCACTTACGAGTAGATTTGCCCAATTTATCTCTGCTCTCCAGAAGAAAAATACCTTAAGATTAAAAAGAAGTAATTCAAAAGAAACACTAACAATCAAAATATTACCAACACAGCAAAAACAAATGATAAACAAATCTATAATTTAATGGCAATACTACAAATACATTAATTCATATGTTTGGCTGCGATGAAGACCAATTCAAGACAGTAGTAATAACTACATGTCCTTACCCAAATTGCAGAAACTCTAACAATTTGCATATAAGTGTATCATCAATAGCAGAAGCATTTCAAGGGTCAGAAGCATTGGGGGACAGTTACAAGTCTTAGTGGAATACTGATTTAGAGTCCTAAGCTAATTCTGGTAAAATGCTAATATTAGTTGGTGACCAGTACCTTCCAGGACCTCAGCAAATACTAGTGAGTGTCCATTAGCCTCTATGAAATTGCGCATTATTCAACTGTAAGAGCCAAAGATGAGTTTTCTGTGCATCAGCTGAACTTTGGAGATCCACAGAGCTTTAGGACCAAAGCCTGTTCCCAGATAGAAAGTACAGTTTTACCCTTGTTCTCTTGAGTGCCCGAGACTATAAAGTTAAAAAATAAAAAAATAAAATAAAAAAACAAAAAACAAACCTGGCTATCTGAAAGAGAGGAGAGAGTGTTGTACCTTAGACAGCCACAGAGATCTGTCTGTCCTTCAAACGACATCTTACAATCAGGCACTAAATAGGTCACAAAGTGGGGAAGCAGAGCAGGGAACGATTAGAGATGGTGGCATTGCAGTCAGTGGTCAGATCAACTGAGCTATGGATCAGAACCAATTAAGACCTAGGAGAGGTCAGTAGGATGAGGACACATCAGGGATGGTTCAAGGAAGTGGGTAAATGGTCCTTACAGATTTTAAAATTGAGATCTTAGAGTCCAGCAGGGGAATCTTTGTGCTCAGAGATGACCTGGAACTTTCTGGTGGTTAAATTTCTACCAATTTAAGGCAGTGTTTGCCAGAAGACTTGTGCCTTTGTCAGGACAAACTAGTGGGCCACATCTTCCTTATTGTTTTCCACTTGCTCTACAGTGAGGCAGTTGCATGACCCAGATTAGGGTTCTGATGGCATCTACTTGCCAGAACCGATCAAGCCATCAGAGTAATACAACGTATGTTCTAAGCAAGGAGATGTGAAATAACTATTTTGTCCTGTTATAAATTCCAATTACATTATTCAAGTGCCACTAAAGTCTATTTAAAAGCATCTTTCATTCTTAGGAGGAGTTTATAGATTAGAAAATATTTAATGCACTTTGCTAAAGCAGCAAAGTAGGCTGTGCAGGCTGTTGACTAGCAATGTGTTGTTTGGCTATCAGCTTAGATCATGGCGTTAGGATCTTACTAACTGTTGTCAGTAGTTATTCCTATTTTATTAAGAAATCATTGAAGGAAAGTCTTGTCCCGAACATTTTAGATTTTATTTTCCAGGGAAGCCAAGGACAAATGTGGTTATTTAGTTTCCCTCCCTGCCTCCCTCCCTTCCTTTCTATTCCTTTTATTTTGTGTTGTTTTTGTTTATGTTTTGGGAATTTGTTTATGGCCCTGAAGAAGACAAAGGGCAGAAATCCATAAAATGCATTACATGGAGTTGGTTTTAGACATCTAGGTTTTCTGCTAAGAAATTCTAATTGACCCTGAATCCTCTTTGCGTCTGATCATGGACACACTGTCAGAACCATCATCCACATGCCTACACAGAAGACGGTAAAATGAGGGGTTGAAGCCTTGCTAAAGCACTTTCCTCATTGGTAAAATTGGCAGTGACCTTAATCAGTGACTCTCTAAGCTTTTTAGCACTGACAGAAATAACCATTTTTTCCCACTCTGTCTATTTTCATCATAGACACGTTTTTCCTCTGATCTTCAGATACGATACATGTCCCTAGGTTTGTAGAGCTTTAAAAATCTGGTCACTGCACTCTTCCATTTGTATTATGATTCTTATCAGAATCCTCCCAAATATATATTTAAGGTGACTTGATTGGAAAACCTCAGGATATAGAAAAATATATATCGATAAACATAGAAATAGGTCAGTTTAAAGCCATTTTAAATAATCATTTTGGTTACTACTGGTCATAAACCTGAACAGAATATGAATCACTTTAAGTTACTTACTATATACATTTTCTTTTACTCTCTAGATCTTAGCTATTTTCTAAATATTTGTGAGGGACATCAAATTACTGAAAGCAGAAAACAGTTTTTGCAAGAGTAAAGTTAACAGTAAATGATTATTTTAATCCACTTAGAAACCTAATCTTGATTACATGGCTAAACTCAATAGCACCCTTAATTATTCTCCATAAATAAATATGCTATTATTTCAAGAAATCTAGGTTGTTAATTATAAGTGAAAGCTAAAACATCCAAGTTACAGTCAATTTGTAGAATTTTCCAGTATCCTCAGATGAACTGTATGGTAATCAACTCTGGGTCAGTCTAATTCATAATTAATACGGACTAAACAATCAAAACAATTGCTCTACCCTTCTATTAGTTAGCTTATGTAGACTTGATTTGGGTGGTTTCATTGGCATATAATTGCACTTAATAAAACATCATGATTTTAAAAGAATCAGAGGCCACTGAAATTTGTAACTTTAAGAATGACTTTCTCTTTTCTTTATTAGAGAAGTTGGGTGGTTACAGAGCAATTATGCATAAAATACAGGATTCCCACGTACCACTCTATTCTTACTACCTTGTATTTGTGTAGAAAATTTGTTACAATTGATGATAGCACAGTTTTATAATTGTACTATCAAGTATAGTCCACGGTTTAATTTAGGGTTCACTGTTTGTGTAGTGTACTTCCATTAACTTTTTAAAAATTTTTATTCTGTTCCCATTTATTCAATCTAACATCTCCCCTTTCAATACATTCAGATAAATATTTCAGTCTTAACTGCATTCACAATGTTGTGTTACCATCACCACCATCCATTACCAAAACTTTTTTGTCACTCCAAATAGAATTTCAAGCCTTAACTTCCCATTCCCTTCCCTACTCCAAACCCTGGTAACCTGTGTTCTAGATTCTGAATCTATGAGTTTCCTTATTCTAATATTTCAAATCATTGAGATCATAAGATATTTGTCCATTTGTGTCTGGCTTATTTCATTCAACATGATGTCTTCAAGTTTCATCCATGTTGTCACATGTACCAGGACCTCATTCCTTTTTCGGCCAAATAATATTCCATTGTAGATATTTACTACATTTTTATTCATCAGTTGATGGACACTTGGGTTGCTTCTATCTTTTGGCAATTGTGAATAATGCCACTATGAACATGAGCGTGCAAATATCTGTTTGAGCCTCTGCTTTCAATTCTTGGGATAGATACCTAGTAGTGGGATTGCCGGGTCATATGGTAATTCTAAACTTAGCTTTCTGAGGAACTGCCAAACGGTCTTCCACAGTGGTTTCTCCATTTTGCATTGCCACCAGCAATGAATGAGTGTTTCTATTTCTTGGCATCTTCTATACTGGTTGCTTTCCTTTTTTTTTTTTTTTTTAATAGCAGCCTTTCTAATGGGTGTGAAATGGTATCTCATTGTGGTTTTGACTTGCATGTCCCTGATGGCGAATGATGTTGAGCATCTTTTCATGTGCTCTCTGGCCATTTGTATATCTTTGGAGAGATGTATATTCAAGACTTTTGCCTACTTTTAAATTGGGTTGTTTGTCTTTTTGTTGTGAGGTTGAAGCTTTTGTCTATATATTCTGGGTATTTAACCTTTATTGGATATGTGGTTGCCAAAAGTTTTCTCCCATTGTGTAGGTTGTTGTTTGACGTTTATGATAAAGTCCTTTGAGCCACAAAAGTTTTTTTTTAATTTTGATGAGACCCATTTATTTATTTTTTCTTTTGTTGCTTGTGCCTTAGGTATAAAGTCCAATAAACCATTGCCTAACACAAGGTCCTCAAGGTACTTCCCTACATTTTCTTCTAGGAATTTTACAGTTCTGCCTCTTTATTTAGGTCTTTGATCTATTTTGAATTGATTCTTTAATAAGGTATGAGGTAGGGGTCCACCTTTTTTATTTTTATCCATTGGAAATCCATTTTTCTCAGCACCATTTGTTGAAGAGGCTGTTCTTTGCAAATTCAGTGATTTTTCTGCCCCCTCATCAAAAAACATTTGGCTATAAATGGGAGGGTTAACTTCTGAGTTCTCAATACGATTCCATTGGCCAATGTATGTCTGTCCTTGTGCCAATACCATGCTGTTTTGATTACTGTAGCTTAGTAACGCATTTTTATTTTTACTTTTATTTTTTTAGGATGTACTAGAGATTGAACCCAGGACATATATATGCGAAACAGGAGCTCAACCACTTGAGCTACAACCCCCGCCCCCCCGAAATAAGTTTTAAGATCAGGAAGTGTGAGTCTTTAATATCATTCTTCTTTTTAAAGATGGACTTAGCTCTTTGGGGGGCTATACCCTTCCATATAAATTTGATGATTGGCTTTTCTATTTCCACAAAGAATGTTGTTAGAATTTTGATAGGTATTGTGTTTGAATGTATAACTTGTTTGGGTAGGATTGACATCTTAATAATATTTAGTCTTCCAATCCATGAACCTGGAATGTCCTTCCATTTACTAAGGTTGTCTTTGATTTATTTTACCAATGTTTTATAATTTTCTGTGTACGTTCGTTTACATCCTCAGATATTCCTTGATATTTGATTTTTTAGTTGCTATTATAAATGTAACTTTTCTCTTGATTTCTTCTTCCAATTGTTCTTTGCTTGTGTATTTAAACACTACTGGTTTTGGTTCTTGATCCTTTACTCTGGCAATTTGCTGAATTCATTTATTAGCTCTAGGAGCTTTGTTGCATATTTTTCAGAATTTTCTGTGTTTTCGATCATGTCATCTGCAAATAGGGAAAGTTTTACTTCTTCCTTTCCAATCTGGGTGCCTTCTATTTCTTTTTCTTGCCTAACTGCTGTAGCTAGAACTTCTAGCACAATGTTGCCTAACAGTGGTGACAGTGTGCATCCTTGTCTTGTTCCCAATCTTAGAGTGAAAGCTTTCAGTCTTTCACCAATGAGTATGATTTTAGCTGTGTGTTTTTCGTATATGCCCTTTATCATGTTGAGGAAGTTTCCTTCTATTCCTAGTTTCCTAAGTGTTTTTATCAAGAAGCAGTGATAGATCTTGTCAAATTCCTTTTCTGCATCAATTGAGATGCTCATGTAGTTTTTTTCCTTCATGGTCTTAATGTGATGTTATTACATTAATTGTCTTATGTTGAATCATCCTTGCATAGCAGGGATAAATCTCTCTTCATCATGAAGTATAGTTCTTTTAATATGCCATTGCTCTTCATTTATCAGTTATTCCAGTTTTGAGGTTAGGTCTCTGATTGTGCCTTTCTTCTGTTTTAATGTAAGCATTTAGAGCTAAAAATTTCACTCTCAGCACTGCCTTCACTGCACCCCATGGGTTTATCCCTCTGTTATTTCGTTTGCCAGTATTTTGTTGAGGATTTTTGCCTCTATATTCAGAGGTAAAATTTGTCCTTAGTTTTCTTGTAGTATCTTTATCTGGATTTGTTTTGAGGGTGATGATGGCCTCATAGAATGAATTAGGGAGTGTTCCCTCCTCCTCAATTTTTTGGAAGAATTTGAGCAGAATTGGATTTGTCTTCTTGGAATGTTTGATAGAAATCCCCAGTGAAGCCACCTGGTCCTGGACTTTTCTTTGTTGGGAGGATTTTGATGACTAATTCAATGTCTTCACTCATAAATGTTTGCTGAGATCTTCTGTTTCTTATTGAGTCAACGTAGGCAGTTTGCATGTTTCTAAGAATTTGTCTATTCCATCTAGGTAATCGAATTTATTTACATACAGTTGTAATTAGTACCCTCTCATAGTCCTTCTTATTTCAGCTGGGTTAGTAGTAATGTCTCCCTTTTCATTTCTGATTTTTGTTATTTGGTCTAGCCAAAGTTTTGTAAATTTTATTGATCTTATCAATGAACAAACTTTTAGTTTTGTTGATTATCTCCATTGTTTTTAAATTTTCTATTTCATTTGTCTCCACTTTAATCTTTGCTATTTCTTTCCTTCTGCTTGCTTTAGGTTTAGTTTGCTCTTCTTTTTCCAATTATTCCAATTTTGAGGTTAGGTCTTTGGAAGTCTTTCTTTTGTTTTAATGTAAGCATTTAGAGCTATAAATTTCTCTCTCAACACTGCCTTCACTGCACCCCATGAGTTTTGGTATGTTATATTTTCATATTCATTCATCTCAAGATATTTCCTAATATCCCTTGTGATTTCCTCTTTAACCCATTGGTTGTTTAAGGGTATGTTGTTTAATTTCCACATATTTGTGAATTTTCCATTTCTCTCTCTGTTACCGATTTCTAGGTTTATTCCATTTTATCAGAGATTACACACTGTATGATTTAAATATTTTCTAATTTATTGAGACTTGTTTTATGACCTAACATGTGTTGTATCCTGGAGAATGATCCAGGTGCACTGGAGAAGAATATGTATTCTGTTTTTGTTGTGTGAAGTGTTCCATATACATCTGTAAGGTCTAGTTGCTTTAAAGTATCGTTCAAGTCTTTGGATTTCCTTATTGATCTTCTGACTATAACAATGGATATTTTGAATATTTCATTCTAACCCATGAACCCTAGGAAGTCCTGAGTACTGCATCTATTCAATGCCTATCTGATAGAGAAGCGGCTTTTCAGAAAAGAAAATATAAAGTTCCAGCAATATAAAGTGCTGTGATTATTTAGTTGACAACATTTTCTCTGAAGTTATATAATTCCAGGCAATGAATACATCAGTATATGAAGGTTAAATGATTACAATAAAAGCTAGTGTTTCTAACTAGGTATCTAGATATTTCTTAATCAATAACATTTTATTACTCTGAGTAAATAAAAATATGCTGAAAATTTTAATGGCAATCAACATTAATATAGTAATAGAACATAATATGTGTAATATAACACAATATGTGGACTATTACACAATTCTAATACAACTCTGTATTAAATTATATCTATAAAACATACATACTTTTATGCACATATATATTCTTATTTCTGGAAATCATAACAACTACAAACAGGAGAAGCTCTTCCAAACATCACTGGCCAACAACATGTCTGACTACACCTGCCACTAAGTGATAATCCTAAGGGATAACAATAGGATCTTTATGAAAAATGAAATGACAGAGGTAACCCAGAGTGCTTCTCAAAGGCAAACAACAAGCCAGGTGCAGCGTTACGGATAAGAATTCCTGTCTCTGGAGTGGCAGAATGGTTTCCTGGAGCAAGCATGGTTCTCGGAGTCAGCCACATGGGGTTTGCATCAGGGAAAGTATTGTCTACCTCAGAGGATTGTTGTGGGGATTAAAACACCAACCAGTCTCCGACAAAAAATAAACAAAACAAACATGTGCTATGTTCACGAGTTCACTCCCTGCCTTGTTAACCAGAGCCCTCTGCTTGACTGTGTTAAGTAACAGAAGATCAGTTTTAAAGAAAAATATGTGATCTTCAGCCAGAATATTAATTGTATTTTAAAAATGTCTTTGCCACTGGATCATTTAGAAGTTCATTCAGACTGGTGAATCTGTGTGTTTTGATTGTTACAGAGGCACTGTCTGATATGTTACCTGGTATGTGGTCAGTGTTCAATAAATAAGTATTGAATGAATAAATAAACGGGAAAAATGGAGTATGTTTTCTTGTAGAAACAATATTAGATGAAGTGACTAGTTTCCTGGGCCAGATTACAAAAGCCCATGAAGCCAATATGATAACTAGAAAAGAGTATTTTATCAGTACTACTGCAGAACCAGGCCCGTGCGTTTCCCTGTGGAAACCGTTTGTGTTTTCCATTTGGAATTCTAAGCTCACACTTCCTCCCAAAAGCAGTGAAACCAGAGGTTTCTCCTCCCAACCTTTTCCAATTGTCAAGCAAGAAGGAAACAAATGCTCCAGCTTCAGCCTACTTGACCTGCTTCTTAAAAACCAGAAAGCAAACCTTCACTTGGTGTAATTACCATTTTCCTATGACTGTAGCCACTGGAGTCCCAAATGACTTTTGAATCCCTAAATCTACTACCCCCACCTTCTGCCATGACGCTGTGTACCACCCTCTTCATCACACCAGGCTCTTGTGGGACATCTCGTAACCAGACAGGCACATGAAGAAACAGGACATCCATCTGCCCATGATCTAAGCCCCCTCTCAATGAAAGGTGGACTGAGCATCACCATGCCAGAATCCTGGGGAATGGACTTGGACCGAAGTAGACTACTTTTACCAAAGACTTATTGTGGTTCTAGCAATGTAAGAACTTTTATCATTGATGTGGAGGCAGTGGCCACTGGAGGTTCTAAGGGCAGGGAGAGGGAAAAACAGGTGTAATAGGGGGGCATTTTCGGGACTTGGGAATTGTCCTGAATGACTTTGCAATGACAGATACAGGCCATTACATACCTTGCCATAACCTACAAAATTGTGCGGGAAAGAGTGTAAACTACAATGTAAACTATAATCCATGCTTAGTGGCAATGCTCCAAAATGTGTTGATCAGTTGTAACTAATGTACCACACTAATGAAGGATGTTGTTAATGTGGGAAAATATGGGAGGTATAGGGAACAGGGCATATGGGAATCCCCTTATTTTTTATGTCACATTTATGTGATCAAAGTATCTTTTTAAAAAAATTAAAAATATATATTTTTAAAAACAGGATATCAATTGTTCATGCTGTGAAATCTAAGTCATGGATCTGTGAGTTCCAGAATGTAAAATTTCCTAATTTATCATCGAATTAAAAACTATTAAAAAATACATAACAGAGGATTCCACTTCCCACTTGCTCTAGCTCAGGATGCATTAGCATGCCCCAAAATATGGGAATTGAGACCCAGTTTGAAACTGCAACCAGAGAATTACTGAGCAGTATCTAGCTTTAACTAGGAGGAAAAAACTCTAATCTGGCTTTATGAAGGATGATCTTTTACAAATTCCTTAAATTTTCTGATTTTTCAGTTCCTTCATCTTTGAATAAATGTAGTTGCCATATAAGGTTGTTCTGGAGATTAAATGAGTTAATGCATCTAAAGTAGTTAGCACACTGTTGACATGTTGTTTCTCAATAAATGCTAACATTACCCTAGTGATCACGATTGTCATGGTTAAGTCCCAAGTGCACTGATGCACCAGGACTTCTATTTTGGCCAGAGTTCCGGCCCTGGCACAGTACCTCTCTGTGTGAGTTTACTGGCTGCACACCCACATCCAGATCATAAACTGATTCTGGAACTTCAGCTCTGGGTGGGCTCAGAAGCCTGCACCACGGGTCTTACTTTAGAACTCTAGCAATCGGGCTGATTATATCATAGTGACATGTTCCATCACCTCATGACTGAGAAATAACAAACAAATATAAGTTTAATCACCCTGAAACACTACAAACATCCAAGCCAGCCACTTCATGGAAGTAACTCCCACTGCCAGAGCAGATCGTGCCCCCATCCAGGGTGATTTCCCAAATTTTCAACAACGGGTATGGCACTGGCACAAACATGGACTATAAAAATTAGTAGGGAACCGGCTGTGGCTCAATTGGTTGGGCTCTGGTTTACCTCATGGGAGGCCCTGGGTTCGGTTCCCAGGGCCTCCTGGTGAAGGCGAGCCACCGTGGTGAGCTGACGCAGCAGGGGGAGACAAGCAGACACAGAAAAACTCTAAAGCAAATGAACACAGCGAGCACAAGCAGCAAGGGGAG
>PVKH010013206.1:0-16958 GCA_004027955.1 Chaetophractus vellerosus | reverse complement strand
AATACCATATATTTAGAAAGAACAATAAGGCAATATTGCAGCTCAACCAATAGTTTGCTTTTAAAGATAATAAGTAGCCTTTAATTTATTTTTAATGGTGGCTCTTGAAGGTGTTCACTTTTCCTGAGAGTTCTATGTCTATCTAGCAGCCGCTATCATGCATTGGCTTATTTTGGCTTCCTTCTCAATTCTCTACTACTTGCAAGCAAAAACTGTTGTAATACAAAAAGAATGGGTGCATCTCTGATCCGTCCTTGCCCCATGCCACACCAGATTTCTTGTCCTTTGGCAATATTCACCCATAATGTCAACTAACCACATTTAACAGTGAGCAAAGTATATATATCAGAATAAGAAGGGTCATAGCTTTAATTGTTTAACTACTGTCTTTCTAAATGGATAGGAACACTAAAAATGGGATTTATATAGATATTCTGTCCCCACAAAAGATTGTGAGGTCATATTGATATATCTTGCACTCATATATTGGGATTGGTTATTTATAGAAATCTTTGCCAATTATATTTTTTTGCTAGGAACAGTTTTGAAATTCCCAGGTTTTCTATTTGTACACTAAGTTAAAAATCAAAGATTTTTCTATCTCTGTGCAGTTAAGTAAAGTCACTTTAAGTAAAGAAGATAGCAATAATTAGTTCTCTTTCATTTTTAAGACCAAGGATGTTGGTATATAGTTGAGTGAAGAAAGGAGTTAGAGACAGAACAGCAGCTTCAAGAATTCATGCCCTTAAAGCATTGCAATAATTTTTGACAAGTCCAGGGATTTTTACTGAGAGTTGCTTAAATAAGCTAGGAAGAATGCATATTGAGAAGACATTAAAGTTTAAGCACAAATGGTGCCAAAATTTTAAAAAGAGTTTCAATCTTTAAAATATGGAACATGTGGAATAATCTGCCCCAGAAGACCATGTTTCCTGGAACAATGTTTCCTGAAAACTCAAAGAAAGTGATTCGAGAGAAGACTTTCCTACTGGAAAAGGTTTATTTATTTTGGAAGCCAATGCTATTTAAATCTTTTAACTATTGTTTTTTTAAACTTCATATTTAATTCCATTTTCCCAAAAAACTCTGTTTTCTATGGGATATTGCCAACACTTTAATTGGCAAAAAATCAGTAAATTTTACTAAGGGAAAGACTGTATATTGAAAATTAAAAATGAAGAAATATCTTATTGCATGACCCTGGGAAAAGAGAATCTTTGAAACTAATATTTTTCAATGTTTCTCCCTTGGTTAGAGGAGATATGGGAAAAAGGCTTTGGAAACCAGAACACTATCAATGTTTAAAAAATAAATATAAAAAAATAGCAGAAGGCTATAAAAATTATTTTGATTTTGTAATATTTGTATAGAAGTCTATAGTTCATTGAGTACCTCCTCAAATTTTATTTAATTATATCCTTATACTAATAGCCCTGTGAGATTTTCTATTTTAGAGATGAGAAACTGAGGCTCAGAGATGTTACTTAGCTTGATGAATGTGAAAGTCATCCAAACAGTATGAGGTTTTCCTACTCAAACCTCTCCTCACTTTGATAAATCCCAAGCTCAGTGCTTGTCCTACAAAAGTATTATTACACATTGTTTTTCATTCTAAAAGCTATTCTTCAATGGACAAGCTAGATGCTGATAACAAAAGGCAATTTAAAAAATATATTGTAGGCAGTGGATGTGGCTCAGGCAGTTGGGTGCCCACCTCCCACATGGGAGGGCTCAGGTTTGATTCCTGGTACCTCCTAAAGAAGACAAACTATGAGCAGACATTGGGCAAATCCAATGAGCAGACAACAAGCAAAAACACAAGGAGCAGACAACAAACAAAAAACAATGAACAAGACAATGAGCAAAACAATGAGCAGAGAGAAGATGTGACTCAAGTAGTTGGGCACCTGCCTCCCACATGGGAGGTCCCAGGTTCAGTTCCCAATGCCTCCTAAAGAAGAAACAAGCAGACAATGAGCAAAAACACTGAATAGACAACACCAGAAACAATGAGCAAACAGACAAGGGAGCCATCTGGAGGGTGGGGGTATATACTGTAGTGGGGATGCACAGGTTCACCAGGTCAGGCTGTTTACTCTGCCTTTACCTATGCTGGAGTTTAAAAGAATCCAACAACAACAGAATACAGATGCCGAGAAAACTCCCTCAAGACATACCCAGTCCCCAGGAGTAATAGAGTAATCCCTAATGGAATCACAGTGGAGGAAGGAGTAAGATGGAGGATTCTGAATTCTTAAGAATTCCCCACTCAGGCAACGAGTCAGAAGTTTACATTGCTAGAATTTGACAGAATTAATATTTCTGTGGTGCTATTTAGTTTTTAACATGCTTTCACTAACATGGTACCTGATCACATATGTTGTTCACTGCTCCCCACTGCCTACCAGTCTCAATACCTCTATACTACTTTGCAGCTCTTTCATTATGGAGTGTATCATTGTGCAGAATATCATTGTGCTCTTCCCTCCTAACCTCACTCAGGATTAGAAATCTCCTCTATTATAGAGGTTGTGAGGCTTAATACAGGGAGTGCCCATTGAATCAGAATTTTAGAGCTGAAAGGGATTCAGAAATTATCTGTTTCAACAACTTTTCATATAAATACATGTAGATGCAGAGATACTGCGTGCCTTATCTAATGGGCTAGAGAAATGGGACAGAGAAGAGGCTCTTTCCACCATTCAACCCTGGCTTTTAGGGGAACCCTAAAAACAACCTGAAATGGTATTCCCACGGCCATTCAATCCCAGAGTTCATCAGTTCTTCCTTAATAAATTCTCTCAAGCCTACCCTTTCCTCTTCACTCCTGACACCAACTTGACAAATCTTGTTCTCATCACCACACGCCTTTCCTCTATCTGTTGTCTTCCTGAAGGTATCTGTTCTCTCCTGTGTCCAGGGCACCCCACCTGGAGCACCAGCTAAATCTTTCTGCAGCATAGATTTGTACATAGCTTCTTTTGTGTGAATAATAAAGTCAAAACCCTTAACAGAGCATTTAAGGTATTACACAATCTGATTTGTATCTCTCTATAACCCAATAACCACATGAACATTTCCAGTTCATGACCTCTACCTCCCTGTCCCTCCTTTGTGTCTTCCTTCATATTATCCTTCTCTCCTGGAAATGCTCTCTAGTTTGATAAGCATCCTACCATTCCCTGGGGCCCCAGATACTTTTCTCCTTTTCCCTGTATAGTCTTACCTGATTGGTACAGGATAATAATCTCACTCTTCACTAAATCCCAACAGCACTTATTGCTTGTAGCATTCATTGGGCACTTTGCATATATATTCTGCATCTTTATTTGACTTACAATAAATATTTTACCTCTTAAATTAGATCTACTTATTGAAGGTAGGGATCTTGGACTGTCAGTTCCCAGCAGCACCCCTTTCTTTTTGAGAACAATAGTCAGTTTTAGATAAGACATCATAGGATGCAAAAACCTTTGAATCTTTGATGTCAAATTATGGGAAAAATTTTTCCACATGTTCCAGAAATAATACATTTAAGAGTTTTGTGGTGCTTTTGTTGAGGCAGTGTCCTTTGAGACATGATCCAAATTCCAAATGCAATAATTGGCTTTATACTGTAAATTTCTGTCAACAACTTTCTTAAAAAGCAAATCACTTTTGACTTCTGTCTTGTATATTTGATGAAAATACTTATAACACCTTTGGGTTAGAGAGTGAAATTCCTTTGTGAATAACATCTCTAAAGTTTGTTTAACATAAACAAAAATTAACCCTGTTCATAAAATATTCTTTTCTAAAGTGCTATTAACATTTTTCTCTTTTCTCCACATAGTTATAGTCATTTTCTTAAACCACACATCTTCCTGTCACACCCAGTTTTTTATTATGGACATTTCCTTTCCCATAAAGAATGTGCTAAGGATTGAGAGTGGAAATTCTATTGTAATTTTGACATAGTTACATCAAGAATATTTAGAAATGCGGATTCTCTTCAAAAAAATAACCATGAAGTAGGATGATTTGTTATATCTTTCAGAAATAAAGTAAAAATTATAATAATATTGGGACAAAGGTCAATAGACATACAAAATGAAGCTATTTAATCTATTTGCACTCTTTAATATACACATGAACTTTAAAAATCAGAAGAATAGTATTTGTTCAATAACTATAGAAATAGTTTAGAATAATGTCAAAATATTGGACAACAGCTGTCAGTCCTAAAGACTGCTAAAATAATAATGAGATAGAACATTATCATAATCAACATTTTGAGCCTAGCACAAATGGAATACAAGGTATGGTATAATGTAATCTTATTACTAACAGAAAAAAATCACTTGTTTCACCATTGTTAACTCACAACCAGATTAGTACTTACTTTTCTATTTAGACAAAATGCATGATAAAGTAAATTGAATCCATGAATGTTATTGAAGGGGTAATAAAAAATTTACTAGATACATAACTCAGATATAGAGAGGTCTTCCATATCTATTGCAAGTGCCAAGAAAGGCAAATGGGAAAATAGTTTACTATGCCATAATATAAAAAACTATATTCTTAATGTATGATTTTTATGAATTTCTGAATTTTAATAAATTATAAATGAAGAAAATGCAATTATCTTATACAATATCTTCTGAAAATATAATTTACCCATCTGATAAAGATTGTTTTAATAGTGTTTGATTTAAAAATGTGATTTGATCTTTTTTCTCTAGCACTTATTACATCTACCATAAAATATATTTTAATTAATTACCTTTTCCATTATCTGTCTCCCTACCCCAACCCTAGAATATAGCATCATGAGGGAAAGTGTTTTTGTTGTTGTTGTTTGTTAGTTTAACTTTAGGTGACTGCTAGATCTCTGGTACTTGAAAGAACACATGGAGTATAGAGATTGCCTTATAAATATCTGCTGGAATGAACAAATGTTTTCTCAGTCTTATGGTACAGGACCATAGTGACAGAGGAAATAATATAAAATAAGGACTTTATATGTGGATTTGAGTTTAATCATACAGGCAAATCATCAAAACCAGAAATAAAAAAGAACTTACAAAAATATTTCATCCCATCATCTTATTTTATAGATGTAGAAATTAAGACACAAAAAGATTGACTTGTCAAATCACAGAATTTTGGTATTAAAAGCTACCTCAAACTTCATGTAGTCCAAATATTCAGATGATGCTTAGGACTACCCAACCTGTCTTGAAACACCTATCATGATGGTGAGTTCACCACCTTATAGGAATATCATACCCTATCTTTTAAAAGCACTGCTTATTAGAAGCATCTTTCTCATGTGCAATTAAGTTCTGTATTTCCATTCCATTCAATTCTTTAGTCCTAGCTATATACTTTGGGCACACGTGGTATGTTAGATACAGGCCTTTCATGGAAGCAAAGAGCGGCTGGGGGAAGAGTGAGGTAGGAGGACAATTTAGCCCATAACTGTGGGAACCCTCTAATCTTTACATCTAAGAAATAGCTTGGAGGCCTGTTTTCTTTGCCCACAGAGAGAAATCACCACTCCTGCTTATCCCATCTCCCTTATCTCCCACCTTATCTCCTAAGAATATCACTAAATGTTTCTGTAATCCTGCTTCTCCATTATTACCCTGGAATTCTTATAAGATTATTTACACCCCTCCCTTGCTTTACCTGCCTGCTCCCCTGCACATGCACCCTGACATTGACTGTGAAAAAATCCTGAATAAAAGGCATGTTGAGGATCAGCTCGAGAGAACAGCTTCTTCAGCTGCTCTCCCCCTGACCTCTCTCAACCTGTGTGTTAAGAGTAATTTCATTGAGCTGTCGCGGGCTCTGCTGAACAGACCCCCGCAAGACTTTGCAGGATGGATTCCTGCACATAACTATAACTCTCAGTCATAAAAAGCCTCAAATTTAGATTTTTACAGTGCATTAAAATGCAATATGAATATGTATATATAAATACATATGCATATTTAGGCAAACATATAGATACATATATAGTCACATATAATATAGATAGATGAAATTGTGATATATAAATACACATTATACGCAGGTACACGGATGTGTTTATTGGTACTTGTGTTTAGTAGAAAAATCAAACTGTTAAATAAAAACATTTAAAATATGCCACAACTTTAAAACCCCATTTTGGCTTTTATTTATTTTCTACTATATGAAGAAGCTCAAAAATAAAGCCATGTTGTGCTGATCTCAACCTCTAAGAGCTCTTCCATTTGAAAATTGTAAAAATATTTATAGGGTGCTTTCTTTTGTGACCCTCCAACCAACTATTCCTAATTCATTACTTGCTTGAAGATCTATCTAAATTCCACTCTTCCCTGAATATTCAACTTATTTAACTCCCTCGTAAAATACAGTTTTTAGAAATATATGCAATTCTCTAGGTGTGGTCTTACCAGGGCAAGTTAGGATGGACCTATCTCCTAATCCATTTAAACAGTATATTTCTATCATAACAACATGTAATTGTATTTGCTTTTCTAGTAGCAAATTACATTTGACATATATTGGCCTTAATATTAAAAAAGAATAAAAGGAAAACTTTAGCCATTTTCCATGTGCTACTGCAAAACCAAGTTTCCTGTGCATACACACAGACAGATACACAGTTGGACTTTTCTTTGAGGGGAAGTTGGTCTTCAAATTGTAAATATAATAACTTCTTTACAGTTTTGTTTTGTTTTGCTTTTAAAGAGCACTATGGTCAGAGAAGGTGCATATTCTGAGAGTTAAACACAAAAATCTAATTGAGGTGGCAAAAAAATATAAATTTTGGAATTCATATCCTACCGATAAAATCCTGGTGGCACCTGGCGCACCAGGAAGCTTTTCTCCATGTCTTGGAGAACATCGTTCAGCATTCTTACACGGACGGGAGTCCTCTCCTTGGGGTCGTTAGCAGGACGCATCTCATCCGACTGAAAGAGCTCAGCATTTTCCCGCAAGCGTGAGGCCATAGCCAGCAGTTGAGGAATGTTGGACCGGTAAGCTGGTGAAGATAAATGAAACCATCTCAGAAAAGGCATTCTCAAAGGCACAAAATAAGCATTTTACAATCATGACTGTAAATTATAAATATGAAAGCAAACCAGACAGACTACTGAAGACAAGGGGATTTGTCATTGCTGGTTCCCTTCTGTCACTTGGCAAAGACAAAGGCAGAAGTATTTTAAATCACGCCTTTCACAAAGAAGATTCAATGTAAATTAAACTTTGATAATTTGTTCATGAAGCCAAAAGCATTTCTATATGTGTTTTCACATTCTATTCAGTTAAGTTTGTTGCTGTTCTTGTTAAAGGTAAATAGCTACTAATTGCTGAGAGATAACTATGTTCAAAGTACCATGTTGACCACTTTACATAATTATATCATTTAATATTCATCAAAGCTTGTATTGTCCTGTTCATTTCATAGAAGCTGAGGACTAATTTAGGTCAGCAAATTACTGTAGGTCACCCAGCAAGTACATGGCAGGACAGAATTAAAATTCTGACTGAAAAATTCATGCTCACCATGAAGTATCCGAATTCTCTCCCAACAAAAAAATTTTGTGAAAGGAATTGTTATCTTTCTGAGAACTTGAGATATGTTACTAAATGCTGTTACATGTCTATTGGGATTTTTTATCTTTACTAGATATTTCCCATAATGTGAAGTTGAAAAATAGCTTTGATTTGAAAATACCCTGAAAACTATCCTATGTAGCATTTTGCATTGTTTCATTTAGTTTTTGAGATGATTTTTGTTTGTTGTTGTTTCTTGTCTCTTTGCATAACTTACAGAGCCATTCTGATACAAATGGTGATAGCAAAAGGACCACGGGCTGCTACTTTGACTAAGAGAAATACAACATTAATATAGAGGTCATGGCCTGTGGACTCTAGAGTCAGAACACCTGAGTTCAAGTCCTTGTTCCACCTTTTAGCAGCTTTATGGGATTGGGCAAGATACTGAGCCTCAGTAATCCTTTGTAGTGTTATGCTGACCTTGTAGGTGACCTTGTTTACCTGACTACCTAAGAATGATGGCTCTAACTGTTGCTTCACCCCAAAACTGACCCCAATGTTAGGTATATCTGGAAGAAAATGAAGAGGTACAGAGTTTTTGCTTGAGGTGATGGTAACAGAAGATTTTGATGGTAGCAGGACATTGTGAGCATATTTAACAGCACTGAATTACATATTTGAATGTTGTTAAAAATGAAAATTTTAGATTGTATATATACTACTAGAATAAAAATTCAAAGAAAAACAACAACATAGGACTGTGCAACACAGAGTACCCTAGTGTAAACGATGGACTATTCTTAACATAATTTTTTAATATTGTTTTCATCAATTGTAACAATGATATCACTAATGCAAAGTATTAATAACAGGGAAACTATGTGTGTGATGGGTAGGGGTAGGAAGGAACTCTGCATTTTCTGCATGATTTTTCTATAAACCTACAACTTCTCTCTCTATATATATAGGAAAGCACCACTGTAGAAGGGTGAAAGACTAAGAAAGGGAAAATTAGGTTTGATGCATTACCAAACTCTAATATAATGACCTTTATTGCCTCTCATTCCCATTAGATGGAGAATATTTTGCATTTTAGTTTCTATAGAGCCCAGCATGGTTCTGATACTCAATAATCAATTAAGCATTAACTCCTCATTTCCCTACCCTGACTCTTGCCCCTGGAAACTTGTATCTTACATGGAGAGTACTCAGAGAACATAACTTTCACCAATTTTATATATCCACAAATCTAGCTAAAGATTGTGGTAGATGAAGAAATAATACATGGGGCTAATATATAGCTCTCTCTTCACTGAAATTAATGCAATAAAAACAATTGTAGGCATACACAATATTTTGACAATTTGATGTTTTCTAAGTACCTTCTATGCTCATTAGTTATCTTATTTGATTTTACAACAAAACTTGAGGTAATAATAGAAATTAGTTTTGCTCTTGATAAAATCTAGTTATTAAGAAAATAACAATAAAATTCCATTTTTGAAGATATAATTTATCTTAAATTCTAATGATTTGCCAAAGAATGTATGGCAATTTTATAGGGTATATCTTTGTACCAACAAAGAATAAAAATGTTAAGTCACCTTTAGATTACACTGGAATTGAAGGACTGAACAACAAAAAAATAAGTTTGACATCCTTGAGAGCCTCCATTTAAAAAAGAAAAATCTATTCTGATTTAACTGTACACTACAGAATTGGAGACATTGCTACTGAATCAAATGAGACAAATTGAACCATTCTCCCTTATTTTAGCTTTAAATGAATTTATCTTTCATGGTGGTGTAGAAGTAGAAAACTGACAGCTTTAGAAACTGAGTAGTCCCAGAAAGGACACTGATGGTTGAAGTCTGCAACCCACAACATACTCGATGCACTGCTTCAAGGGTATGAGGTTATGAATTGAAAAGTATCTCTTCTTTCAGTGTTCATGCAATCATTTTCAAGATTCCTGGTAGCCATTTCTATACCAATTAGAGCTTGCTTATAACCTTTAAGTAGGACTCAGAAATACCACTTCGCTACATAAGCTTTTGTGACCCAAAATGATTTCTCTTTTCTTTCTTCTTGCTCCTTAGGACGCTTACAAGAATGTCAGCTCTGTGAGGGAAGTGACTACTGACTGTTTTGTTCCCTGCCATTTCCTACAACCTAAAACTGGCATAGCTTAATGAATGACTGATTGGATTATGCTTCTAACATAGCATCATAGCATCTGTAATATTTTTATCCTTATTTGCCTTGTCTCTCTCTTCTTGACTAAAAAGAACCTCACAAGGTCAGAAAAGATGTCTTATATTATTTTGTACCCCTAGAACCTAACACAGTATCTGTTAAGACAGTCGTTTATTAAATTTGATGTTGAATGAATGTTGAATAATTAGATAACATATTACTTGAGATGTATTTTTATATTAAACAATGCATACAAACTCACTCAGCAAGACATTTGGTATATAACAAGCATCAACTAATGTTATTTCCTTTACCTTCTTGCCCCAAACCAATGATAAATGCAAAGGAAAAAAATAAAGGAGAGAAATATCATTTTAGTGTAATGATAAGTTAAATTAGACTAAATTGAATTAAATTAGGCACAGAAATGAGAGACAAATTACTGTTTCTTTCTTTAAAGGCATGCAAAAATACCCTAACAGCTTTATTGACAATTTCCTCCACAGTGATGGTGTGCCTCCATCATTCCCCCAATTCGTGCCCCTCAATCATATTGGTCCCCTCCCCTTATATACTTTATTAAGGATTCCCAGTTTTATTTTGCAGTGCCTATGACTCTGGATCCATTTCTTCTTTCCATGGTCTGGCATCTCAAACCTCTGAAGAAAAAGGAAAGGAATAATAAAAAGGGTAAAGGAATAAAACAGCCAACCTTTAAGAATGATTCTTTTATATCTTTGCTTCTGGTGAAAAGTCAACCATTAATAAGTTTTTATAGCATGGTAGAATATGCCAATTTGTCATGAATATTGAAACTCATTCTTAATATAATACAAAATAATTGGGACTGCCTACTGAAATGATCCTGATATTAATCAAGATATTCTAAATTTCAAACTAAAACAGTTTACATTAAATTTTCCCCCTTCATTTCAAAGTAGAATACATTTATTCAGTAAGTATTTATTGAGTCTTATTTTGTGTGTTGTGTATTAAGCACTGAAAGAGAGACAAAGTCATATAATACCAATCTCTAATCTTGATAAATTCCAGATCTAGTTAGAAATGTATATTATATACCTAAACATACAATAAATAAATGTGTCAAATGAAATAAATGCTCATGAGGATGACTGAAGAAATCACTGTGCACAATTATGTTCTGAGTAGATTCCAGGGAGAAGTAAAACTTGAGGGATTGGTCATGGATTGCCCAGAAATCAAGGGCATCTCAAATGAGCTCTTGAAAATTCTGGGACTTTATCTCCACGAAAACAGCTGAATGAGAATGTTCCGCCTGTAAACAATCAGTCTTCCCTTTCTCTCCTCTTCTGTCCTCACACTTCTAGGGAATAACTTTACCTCTAATGCAAACACCGTCACTTTTCTAGCTTGTCATGAAAAGAACAGAGGAGGATACTATAAGCACATTGCATTATTATCAGTTGAAGAGGAGAAGGAAGGAAAGAAAGAACGAAGGAAGGAGGGAGGGAGGGAAGGAGGAAAGAAAGGATGAAGAAGAAAGATTTAATAGCTCTTTTATTAATGAATATTGCCATCTAGACAGGCCAATTCAGGAAAGGCTCTAAAATGTTCTGGGGAAAAAAAAAACATATCCTGACTGTTCTAGCCAAACATCACCCTACAGTGCCACCGCATTCCCTCAAGTGACTTCATGAGGAAGTGTGGTATCCTGAAAAGGCTTTCGCGTCTGACACTCCTAGATTCAAGTCCTGAACCTAATATTAATTAAATGTCTAAATATGAGTAACACACAAAAATCCTATGGGAGCCCAGTTTTTAAATCTCTAAACTGGTCTTTATTCTATACTGAGGTCAGCTAATAACAGTAGAGTAAAGTTAAATAAAAAAATGAATGTAAGGCACTTACAGTACTAGGGCTTTGTAAAGTGATTCTTAAAGAACTAAAGTACTCCCCAGGAAATTTATTCCACTTAAGGACCTTGATATGGGATCCTAAAAACCTTCCAACAGTGGATCAGAAGCTTAAAGGGACTTCATATAGGTCCTATGTACTTAAGTCTCTAAGATTTCTGGGTAAGACCAGTAAGACCAGTCACTAAAGCACTAACTGCAAACACTGAATCCACACATGTTCTAACCTGTCAAGACCTGGTAACTTTACAAACCACTTTGTATCCTGAGGCATTTAATAACTTGAGTTTCAGTGTGGCATCAGCTCTTGTATATTAAGTCTATTCTACAACCTCCTGGAAATATTTATGACTGTCCTATTTTAAGAAGTGAAATTTTCAACCTACCACTGTGGTCCCTCTTCAGAGTTTCATACTCCAAAAGTTTTATATTTTAGTTTATTTCCATTTTTCTGCCTTTCGATTCTATTTTGTGACTACATTTTAAAAGACCCACTCAATTTCAATTTAAATTCATAGTAAAATGTACTGGTCACACTTTTAAACTACAATTTTATATCAAAGAAACATAGCCTTTTTCTTTAATACTATTTCACAGATTCTATTCTTCTATGATAAGCTTATCACAGTTTTAAAGGTGCTAACAATTGCACAATCATAGCTTAGACTTCACTGATTTATGGTGACAAGAAAAAGTATGATTTATGTTCCACATAATACAGTGGTTAAAAGCAGAATAGAAGAATGTTTGTGGAGGGGGTGGGGGATGCATGTTACTTAATGCGATCTTAAAAATATCTTATGGCATTACTAAAAAGAAGGAAAGAAATTGGCAATATGATTTCAGCCAGAGGAAATTACAGCCCTTTGCTATCCTACATTTTCTATTCTTCATGCTGCCTTCTTTAGTATGAATCACAATGAATCATCTCAGCTGGTTATTTAAAGATGTTAAACAAACAAAAACTCAGGTAGAGAAAGAAATCTAGGAGCTAGTACACTACTGCTACTCAAATAATCTAATATTCATTTTACAGTGCATAGATAAAAGGATACTATTTAAAGATGCAATATGCCAAGACAGTGGATAATTTTAACCAAATGAATACAATAGAGATCCTTTTGACAGATGTCAAAGTAGCATGTTTAGCAGGATTACTTTGGCCATTAAAAAAAAATAGGTACCATATTACTGTATTTCAAAGATTACCAATGATCCAGGTAGCTGAGGCAGATGCTGATCTACCAAGACTATCAACATATCTCATGCATTGGGTTCTGCCAACTGTGTCTGTCTGAGCCATAGACTCTTTACAGGGCTCACAGAGACTGCTGCTGTGCTATGTTTGTGATAACATGATCTGGCTACTGGCTGCTTTGGAAGAGTGAGCCAAAGCTTTCTTGAATGAATTAAATTCATGTGTGATCATTCTTCTTTCTAGCCTTCTGAGGCAGAAAGCTCTTTCTAGCCTTCTGAGGCAGAAAGCTGGAGCTGTATATTTTATAACACATGTGAGTCTTATTACGTATTGGCTAAACTAGGACACTGGAGGAAAAAAAACATGACTTAAATATTATTAAACAAAACGAAACCACAGGTATTTTATAGTCTATTATAAGCCAATATTTAGAATACCTTTAAAAAAAATTAAAAGTGTCATCAATGAGGCAACGCTCATGGAATAAAAAATGTGGTACTATCCTGCCATGGGCATAGGGTTTTATCCTAAAATTAAGTTTAGGAAAACATTAACAACATATTAGATAATTACTATGATGGGAGAGTATGAAAATAATAAGAAGTTGCTAACGTATGTCAATGAGGTGTCATATTAAAAAATCTAGCTACTGAAAAGAAAACCTCAAATGTGTTTGGATGAAATATTCAGAATAATAAAAGAAATGATGTTCACAAAGAGAAACTGTATGAATAACTACAAATTGTGAGATAGGAGATAAACAAAAGGAGAGAAAGTATAATTCTGAGGAACACAAAAGGGGCAAGAAGCTTAGAATAATAATTAAAGGATATTATGTGGTAAAATATGAATTCAGAAAGAAATAGGGGAAGAGGAAAATCTAGTTTCAGGAGACAAACACCATCAATGTAGATACAATCAGATTTTGTTACAGACCCAGCTGCCTCAGATACTTTTAAAACTAGGTGTGGTATATCAATAAATGAAATGCAATTTTCAATATAGTTATGTGGTCAGAATCCATATAAAAATATAATGGGAATTAAGACTAAACATATTTTTAGGAATTTGCATCCACTGGCTGGCCAATCTCTTATCAAATTTCTCTTCCTGTTTAAGTAGACAAGATAAGATACCTCTCAGAGGATGTTTTTACATTGAAGTCCTTGTCACAGAAAAAGATCAGTTTCAGACATGTCAGTTCAGGTCAAACTAGAAAAATCCTTACATGATTCAAAACTCCCTTGGGAATTTCCCTTGAAATTTTTAACATTTTAGACCTGCTGCTTCAGACTTCTTAGGGAAGGCACAGGACTGGGTACCCAGTGTCCTGCCCCTTCCCTCTCTATAGGCCAGTCCAGAACCAGAATTGGTGGTGATTAAAAACAAGACTGGACAGAGATGGGCTGGGAACTAGAATCATCCAATGTATACAGCACATAAGTTATTTTTCCAATTGGGAAATCCATCTTACATTATTCATAAAGGAAAAAAGATAGTAGGTGGGTCTCTATCACTTGTGATGGTAGAGAATATGAAAGCACAAATCTAACAAGACACAGGGTGCTTGCCTTACTGGTATCAACACCTTAGAAGAAGTTTAAAAACACGTAAAATACTATCCAACGTTCTAAGATGAAGTTATTGATGCTAATGAAATATCAGAGCTAGTAAGAAAGGAAATAATTCAGATCAAATCAGCATCATCAGTTATTCAAAGAACAAGAGGAAATGCTGCCAACCACCATTTTACATTTAGTGAGACAATCGGGAGGTGGCAACAAGCCACTCAGTTCAAAATTGTTTCCTGCTGGGTCTGGCATGCACTAAACAAATGTGTACACAGCCAGATCAAGTGAAAATGACTTATTTTACATGGTCATTTCCAGTTTTTATGATAATGCTAAATAATTAACATCCAGAATTCTGACAAAGAAAAATAGCAGCTGTTAAACGAAAGCATTGCATTTATAGACATTAATTATCTTACAGTGCTGTTTTATACCATGAGCAATGGTTAAAGTGAAAAACAGTAACCTAAGTAAGATTATTAAGAGTTGGCTCCTTAGTAGGCTTTCTGGTTCAAGGGTGTGGTGGTACTCTATTTATTCTGATACCTCTCTCTACCCTCACAAACCAGTACCATTTCCTTGTACGTGTATTCTCAGACATATTTTATTTTTCACAAAGAATCTAAAGTGTATATCTTATCAGTCATTATTTACACTATATCCTCACATACCACATATAAATATTCGTTCTCTCACTTTTATGTGATTGGCATTGACCAAATATTAAGAGCCAAGGTCACTCAGTCAAAATGAGCCTTCAGGAACCATCCAATAAATTAACTCAAACAAATTATTCACTGGTAAATTATCCTTCTTTCTGGTGGTTGTGAAAGTGGTTGAGAGTGGTCTGCTGCCACTGTAAACTACTGTAATAAATAAACAAGATGGCTGGATGTCAAGGGGTAAAAATTACACTGTTGAAAATGCAATTGGGTTTCAGAGACCTTCATATTTATATTGTTTGCAGTAAGGAGAAACAGTATTTTATACTTCAGCTTTGAAGGTCACTTTTTTTTTTTACTGTAATTGAGAACTTAAGATTAATCATTGCTAACTGTCACAACACAATAAGAAAATTTATCAACAATTTAAGCTTGTATTAAGCAGTAAAATTATATGTTACATTTAATACAGCACAGAAATTCTGCTTAGCTAATGAAATAATCTTGCATTGTAGCTAAAATATTTATTTAGTTGTTAATGATTGTTGTCCATTATTCATACATTAGCACTTTAAAGTTATTTTAGAAATTATGTTACATCCAAAGGAGTAAAAAATAGAAGAGTTACACCAAATTACCCACCATTTAGGAAATATTTTATTAACCTTTGATCATGATGCAAAGCAAATAGTTTTGAATCATGATGACTAAAACGAAAAAATATATAGTTCAAAGGGAACAAATCTTATCATTTGGATCAAATATTTGTACCAGGACATGGTAAAAGATATAAGTTTTGGTCTACTTTTAAATTTTATTTATGTTTTGTTTTGCTTTGCTTTGTTTTGTAATATGGGTTCATCTCAATTCTGGACACATTTTTCTGAGTGAATATGACAGGGATACCCAAGGAGTTTCACATCAAAAGAAAACAAAACACAAAAATAACTAACAACCAAAAAAATAAAAATAAAATGTTCTTCCTCTATAGTAGCAACTGTCAGATGTAACCACAAGAAGGCAAAGTGTTCTGGCTTATCACACTGAAAACCTTGGATTCATATTGGCCATGGTTCCTTCTTCTCCCATATCCTTTCTACCACTGACCATAGAATAACAATATGTGTCTTTTTGTTTTGTTTGTTTTAATCTCTTGTCACTAGACTATACACTCCTTCCTAATCCCTTCTTCATTCAACATTTAAAGGTCGCTCCTCATTTTTTGATGATTTTTCACTCTGACCTACACAACTCCTATCTTAATTTTTGGCAATTTCAGTATCCACGTGGACATATCCAGATCTCTGTTTTCCTCTAATCACCACCAACCAAACCCTCATTACAGGCTGGGCATTGTCATTCTCAATATCTGCAGTCTTTCTAGGATTTCGTTTTCAAGAATCCTGCTTGCTAACCACAACCTCCATCTTTCCAGCTCACTCACTCTGGGTTCTTTGACCTCACCAAGACATAAAGTATATTGACCCTACTTCCTTTGACTGGCCCTCATTCACTTCATATCCTCACTTTATTCCATGCCCAGTCTAGATAGTTTGGTCCATTACTATAATTGTTCCTTTGCATATACCTGCAGTTTTCTTCATCTTATCTAGTACATTGCCCTCTCCCAGCAAAGTCCTCCCTCCAAACTCTCTGCCTGTTCTCTGCCTGCATTCCCAGCTGAGGGCTGAAAACAAAACAAAACAAAACAAAACACACGATTGCTCTGAGCTATCTTATTTTAAATATATATTTCTTCTGGGCTCTTAGTGCTGACCCAAAATATATCACATTTTCTTTTCTTTTGTGTGTATGTGTGTGTGTGTGTGTGTGAGAGAGAGAGAGAATTCCTTTAAAATTTAATCATATAAAAGACTTTGAGGAACTGTATGGGAGAGA
>PVKH010013205.1:0-16946 GCA_004027955.1 Chaetophractus vellerosus | reverse complement strand
GGGTTAACTACTATAGTTTCAAAGCTGAAAAATTTAAGGCTATGAGAGAAGAGAATTATACAGGGAAAATATTGCTCTTCAAAAATCTACATATGTAAGAAAGTTTCATGAAGGTAATAAATTATGGAAATAGTAACATTGGCCTTTTCACTAATTATAGAAATAGACAGGGTTTGTAATAGAAAAAAGAAGGAGTTGTGTTCAATTGGCCTCCAGGCCACATAATTATACCATTAGTCACTAGCATCACGTCATCATGTTTGTTTTAGCACTCTTCTCTTTTGAATGCCCTAATCACTATACTTGGATTTCTTTGATGCACTTCATGTCCCTTTGCCATCTCCAGAACATTAAAAAGGTATTAAATATGCAACTAAAAAGATTTTACTTTTTACATTGCAAGATTTAAAAGTGACTGTCAGTTTTCATTGTAAAATCTTAAAAGTTTTGGTGAGCTTTAACTTCAGATTTTCATATTATTCATATAAACATCCAGCAATTTAGAAAGGCATTTGTTGAATTTGCCAGAGAATAAAAATTTTATATTTTATGCAAGTATTTCAAGGAGAAATTGAAAAAACAAGACAATGAATGAAGTATGTTATAGGCATTAAATTTGGGTACTTCTCTATTTCACCTCCAGCTGATGTTTCCATAGAAAGAGAACCCACAGATGAAAACATCTGGCCATGTATACACCCATTCTTATCTGAGCATCTCTCACTGTGATGTGGAAAACACAGACGGAAAGAAAGAAAACATGAAGAGAGATTTCATTTTGTCACTCAGGATTCTCCAAAGTTGCTTATGAATCTTTTAGGTATGCTGGCCTGTTAATGTCTAACTCTATAATATTAATATCATTCAAAGTTAAGAAAGAGTGAAGCTGTTGCCTTTAAAGTTCTCTCTGCAACTCAGCTCTGTGATAACTCTTCCGATTTGAGTCATATTTTAATTGGCTGTGACTTTGAGCTTGATAGTCCAGCAGTTTGGCAGCCAATTTATTTTGTACTAGAGGGATTGTTCAAGAGAAAGGTAGGAGAAAGATATAATCTTGAAAAGTGTTTAAGCCCTAAACTATCCACACAATTTTTCACAAAGAATGCCAGATAGGTTGGATAGACAGATACCTCTCCGTGAAATCAAATGTCATTCAGGAAAGGGGTCTGTATAAACCTTATAATCATGTGGAAAATAGCAACATTTCTCTGTTATATAGGAACAAGAAATTTCCTGCATTGGTTAATCTTGTATAATAAATACTTTTCTGGACATCAGCCATACACACTTTTTGTAAAGTGAAGTTGAGTGCCTGTCATACTAAATGTGTTTTCAGAGCAAGGAACAAAGGAGATTTAAACTAAGAGTATTCTTTAATTCTTTACTTCATTTGCTTGCTGTGCTGGTTTCCCACTTCTGCTGTAATGATTTAATCCAGGATAATTGCTGCATCTCAAAATCCTTTACTCAATCACAAGCGTAAGCTCCTTTTGCCATGTAAGATAACATATTCTCTGGTTCTGAAAATTAGGACCTGGACAGTGGACATCGTGGACTGTGGACATTGTTGGGGGTCATTCTGTCTGCCACACTTACCACCACACAGGCATTAACCTTCAGTGCACCTTTGTGCTCTTTTCTCAAACATCCAGCACAAGAAGCAGTTGAGTTCAAAATGTCAAAGCACCTGTTGATACAGTACACTGGTTATTATTAGGGCAATAGAAGGAAGCAGAGTAGTGAGTTCCAACAGATCCTTTTTTCCTCCCTTGGAAAAAAAATTTTCTTTTCATTTACCAAGGTGTGATGCCTAGCAAATGTCAAGGATTCTTTACAATTAGTATAAAAGCCCTAAATCAAATCATCGTCATCATCATCATCGTCACCACACAAAAGTAGATTATGTATTGATGCAGAAACGTGGGGATAATAAAAACAACAACAGCAACTTAAACAAAGAACAGTCAAGTATAGCTAAAGGCTTCACCATTCTCCAGTAAGTTGAAAATATTATTGAAACCAATAACAGTGTTTTTAAAACATTCTTTGTTTCAATCCAAATATGGGTTTAGTCATTCCCAATAACTATATAAGTGTTTTTACGGAATCATATGCAAAAGACTCCCTTATATAGTCAAATAGATTCTGGCATAAAATTAGAATCAAATTCCAAATGTGTGAAGTGGGTAAACTAAGTCAGAATTAGCCCTTACAGAAGAAGGCCTAAGGAAGATGCATTCCTGTCCAACATTTTCACACTACAAAATAATTTATTCAATTCAACATATGTTTTTTTTTAATCCTTTAACAGACCCAGGCTGTGTATCACCATTAATTCTCACTTTATATATTTTTTTAGTAAAAAGCCTCTTTTAATCTCCAATCAAAGCATGATTTTTAAAAAATTATAGTGCTCTCTAGGAGGGTCTAATAAATTACTGATAATATTTATATTTTATATTTAAAATTTTGTATGAAAGTAAACAATGCCATTATTACTATAATTATTATATTTTAATGAAGCTAATTAACTTTTTATCTGAAAATATCCATACAAATATTTTATCATTGAGTCAATTGATTCTTAATGCATCTTTGCTCCCAAGCTTTTTAATATCTCACCTGGGAAATCTTTGAGACTAAAAATTTCCCGGAAAAATTTATAGGTGAGAGGAATTCCTGAAGATCAAAATCATGCCTACTCCATGTTTATATTCCTTGTATGTTGTATAGTGCCTGCCACATTACAAATACCTCCCCACACTTGTTCATCAGACCTTTATTGTATGTAAGACAGGTTACTAACAAACACACACTTTGGGAGCTGGTCAAAATAAAGAGATCTTTTAAGTGGTTGAAAACTAGCAAAAGAGACCTTTAAATTTAAATCTTTGCCACAATAATCTAGTGGCTCAGTGAAATGGCATTTCTCTTACCTACTTCACATAATGTGCTATAACAAAATCTCTCTTTTTAAAGCTCAAAGATTTTTGTGCTTATTAAAATGATGCCACATTTCTAAAGTAAGAAAGTTAACACTGTTGCCTTGACCAACCCCTAATTGTTAATATATATGCTGTCTATCTTAAGATCCCCCACCTGAACTTGCACTAGGTGGAGAATTCTTTGTCATTTGTGCCACATTGCTGTACTCAGTTAATCACTTGTCATGTTTCACCCCTGAGATGTCTGCATTCTTGAAGCAAGCAATGTCATCCCTATAAAACATATATTGTAAATTGGTTGTCAAAGATTGTTAAAATGCCTTGAGACCCTTTTGTTTGCAAGGTGATTTCTAAATATAGGGTTATTATAATAGGATATTTCAGAAATTGCTACCAGCAGCAGGATATGTTGTACTTGATTGGAGCTATTGACCTACTGCTGAAATCAGATGTTAAGTGAGAAAACACCAGTCCCATTCAGTACAAAATGTAAAATTCTTTCTCTGGTGCTTCCCAGCTATGAAGACATCAGGTCATACAATGAGGTGCTTTGTCTTTTCAGCAGTGTTAGATGCAATGCCAGCGTTCCCTGAACTACAATGTGTGTTCCTAATTAGTAGTATGTCACTTTCTCACATGTGTTCAAAGGACTGGCTCTCCCTTTTAAAAGACTTTGTTTCTAAATCTCTTACTTGCTTATTGTTTCATTTCATGCATTGTGTTTCTGTTTGACTCTTCTTGTGTAAGGACAGTAATATCTACAATTAAAGTTTTCCAATCCATAGTGAAGACAAGCTAATGTAACAGATGCAAAACTAAAAACAAACAAACAAACAAAACAGAAATAAAAGCAAAATTTGAGTTCTAGGCACTTATCAATGAGACATCAAATCTGATAACCAAGGCAGAAGATAGTTTCAGAAAAAGATTCCAGTGAATGCTTTCTAAAAGACTGAGAAGTAATGGGAAAAACCTGGCTTTGTTGTTAGTCGGAGTTAAAAAGTGTGATATCAACACATTTTAAAAATGGGAAGAAGAGTCAGATCACGAAAAATGTCAATTACATATAATATTTAATTTTACAATATTCCAGGCTAGACTTAAAAAAAAAACCTAACTTCTTCAAGTGCTTGGCTCTTTTAAATGATTGTATAGGTAGTTTTTTATATTAATCAATATCTTTTAAATCAGCACATCTTTTTGTCCATAAAAATATCAGTAAGGTGCAGTGACTGGAAATAGCAAATTTCTTATTAGGTATAGCTGCTGGAGTTGTAAGACAGTTCTCTGGAGGTCTCTCATATTTCTACACATTGTATGAGTGAGGTGCTGACTGTCTTTTACTCTGGACTATCTCGCCAAAGATAGGCATATAGTAAACTGCCTTGCAAGATAGTTCCTGGCTCCCTCTGGGGCAAAGGTGAGGCATGCTTACTGCCCACTATGAAAGATGCAGGTTCCCTAAGCTGAGGGTTTCTCACTCTAACACAGCCCACTGCGTTTGCAGATGTTATCTGATCCTCTTTGAGGCACTAGGTGGGAACCAACATAAAAATACTCTAAGGCTAGCTACTACTATTGCTGTAAATAATAAATCCTTCCGCCCTGACCCAGGAGTCTCGTGATCTCTCTCAGCAACCTTGAAATGGCCACAAGCTAACGTGTTAGCTTGCAAGTAAGGCAAAATCTCAGATCCTCCACAGTTCTTTTCAGACTGGCTATGGGAAAATGGTATTAGAGATCATTGCATTTTTAAGTGTTCTTCTCCATAGTTATCTTTCAATTTATTCTCTTCTTCAGGCCCATGTTTTTCTTTCGCTCTTCCGAGCCTTGAAATAAGCATTACCATATTGTCAGAAATGTTTACCCAGTAGTACCACCTCTTAAACTGTGCCCCTTAAATTTTGGAAATCTGCGAGTTATTCAACAAACTGACCCCTCAATTCTTCATATTCCTGCCCTCCGCTGACCATGTCGTCAACCTCCTCCATTTGCTCCCATGTTCATTCTCTCTACCAAATCATTAATAATTAGTGCTATGCTTCCCCAATTTCAATTGCATGCATTACTTTTTTACCTCTGCTTCTGTTTGTCCAGTAAATTCCTTGTAACATACCAAATCCATCAATGCCCCACCTCCAGTGGGACCTTCAATGTTTTGAACCAACACACTTAACAAACTAACAAAAAGATACCCACCTCATGGCCTATCTTCCTAATGACTTAACTGTAAGCTGCCCAATCCTTAAAACAACTTCCCTATGCACACATACCCTCTGTCACCTCTCACTTCATAATATTACTTATTTATTATCGGATCATCAGAGCTTACAAGTACATATAGTATTGGCACATCGTAGGAACTCAATAAACAATTGTTGAAAGAAGAATGCAATTTAAAATGTGGCACTTAAAAAAAAAAGGATATGTTAACCCCAGTATTTTGACAACCAATAATTGCTTAACTCACATTCTGCTGTCTCAAACTAATTGGCACATAGCTTCCATTAAGTGAAGCAAATGCTGCCATTGTGTGTGTGATGGTTAAGCTAATGCATCACCTTGGCCAAATAATGGTGCCCAGTTGTTTAGTCAAGCAAGCATCAAGCATTGGGCTAACTGTAATACAAGGGCATTTAATGGACTTTAATCATCAGTGAGTTGATTGCATAGATAGCTGGTTACATCTACAATCAACTGAAGAGATTGCCCTCAGCAATGAGTGAGGACTTATTCAATTAGTTTAAAGCCTTCAAAGGGGAAGTGATTTCAGCATTCAGAGAGAGAATTCCTAGCTCTACTTCAGACAGCCAGCATCTCCTGGGAACTCATCAAGGACCTTTATCGGAGTACCAGGTTTGCAGCCTGCCTGATGGAATTTGGGCTCGTGCATCCCCACCGTGGCGTGAGACAATTTTATAAAATCTCATACTATTTACAGATATCTCCTGTTCTGTTCCCTTAGAGACCCCTGATTAATACAGCAGGTCTGCACATTGGGCTGTGACAGCTAATGTTACTCCTCACCCACAGAAGGCTTACATTTTTTTCAGCATCTCTGTACCAACAAAGCCATACTATCTGCTTACCATCTCCATTCGTTTACTACCTAGTCTCCAGTGTGGTCTTTTCACAATTATAATCTGATAACCTCCTGCATCCTTCCACACTTAGAGAGGATAATGCTTACTCTTCCTTTAATGTGTCACTAAAGAAATTTCCATATTCCCCTTCCAAACCTCCAAAGGTCTCTGCATTAATTAACACTCTTCTGTGCTCTCCTACCATTCATTTGTTTTGTCTTAATCACTGTGTTACAATTTATCAAGCTCTTCTTTTTTCTGGGCTCAGCGACTTTTCTATAAGCTCTTAGAGGACAAATCACTCATCTCTTTAATCCCTATCCCTAGAACGTATTGGAAGAAAAAAAAGTGAAGACCATGGGTTTTAGAGACAAAGAAGAACTGGATTAGATTTGCAAACACTGGAATTCTGGCAAAAATTAAATGACTACTCATGCCTCAGTTTCCTAATCTGTAAAATGAGGACCATAAAGTCTGTCCAATAGGATTGTTATGATGATAAAATGAGGGAATGCACATTAAGCAAATTTCAGGATTACTGGTATATAATGGCCATAATATGCATATGCATATGCATGAATGTGATAGGAAGCAAATTTGTAGAATCCTCCAATGTGTTTAATCCAGAACTACTTTAGAAAATATTTGTGTACATTCAACTATAAGTGTTACATTACAAACTAACACAATATGCTTATCTTATCTAGTTTCAAATCTCAAAAGGGAAGAAGATATACTCTCTGCATTATCCTCTCACCAAGAAATCCATATAATATTAAAAAGTTTGAGCTAAAGTTCTAATATAATAAATTGTAAAGTGTTAAAAATATGTGTGCTTTCAGTAAAAATTTTTATTGCATACTGTTGAAAACATAACAAAAATATTTTGAGGATTTCCATATCTGTTAAAAAGTTTCATCATTATATAATCTCTCAAAAGACAAAATTGCAATAACCTATGAGCAAACTCTGACCTTTTCTATTTTAAGTTATTTCAGAGAAAAAAATCATAAATGATCTTAAAAAGCAATTTAACACTAATTATACAATGTCATTTATGTTCAACAATTTATAATGAATTTGTCAGATTCTTAAAAATATGTGCACTGCCAAAATATATTTATAAAGAGGGTCTATTTTACCCAAATTATATAAAAACATCCCTTCATAGTGTATTTATTCAGATATCTATTAAGTCATTTCCTGGTAATTTAATTTAAGGCTTTGACACTGGGAATAAAGGATAAAAATATGGATTTTGAAATTATCTGAAGCTACTTAAATTGAGAGCAGCCAATGACAAAGTTAGCAAAAAAGGGTCACTGTGTTAAAAATTATATTCTTTATTAACATTAAGCCCATTATTTTTATTAACTTGAATGTTATTTATTGCAGTAATATAGGTCAAAATGTCCCAAATTGCATGATTAGTCAAATTAATTTTTATCCTTTTATAATTATGAGAATTAAGCAGACTTCTTTTAGTTTCTTAAATGCCTGTCAGTACACCCAGTGATTTATAACTGGGATAGCATCCCTATGTACATATTGATTTGGTATTTAAAATTCTTTTTGTGTACTCCTTTGAAAAAAATCCATGGTTAATCATTATTTTCAGAAAAAATATTCCAATGAAATAATGTTTTTTATTAGAGAAGTTGTAGGAAAACAGAAAAATCATGCAGAAAGTAGAGTTCTCATATATTTTCCCCCCATATGCACCATTTTCCTTATCATTAACAGTTTACATTAGTGTGGTATCTTTCCAAAATTGATGAAATAATATTCTTATAATTATACAATTAACTATAGTGCATAATTTACATCAGAGTTCCATAAAGGTTTGTATAGTTTATAAGCATTTATGTTGTACACTTCTATGAATTTCTAAAAATACTCTTATTGTGGTAATATATATATATATACAACCTAAAAGTTTCTCTTTTAACCACATTCAAATATTCAATTCAGTGGTGTTAATTAAATCTCAGTATTGTGCTACCATTACCATCATCTATTACCAAATCAGTTCCATCATCCAAAACAGAAATTCTGTACCAATTAAGCATTAACTCATCCTGCCCTACCCCAATCCTGGATCCTGGTAAACTGTATTCTAGTTTCTAACTCTGAATTTGCATATTCTAATTATTTCATATAAGTAAGATCATAGGTCTTAGTTTGCCAAAGGGCTTCCAGTGCAAAGTACCAGAAATGTGTTGCTTTTATAAAGGGGACTTATTAGGGGTAAAAGCTTACAGTTCCAAGGCCATGAAATTTCCAAATCAAGGTTCCATCAGAGATGCTTTCTCACCAACGTAAGCTGCCATATGGTAAAACAAGATGGTGGTGATCTCTGCCTAGGTCTTTGCTTTTCCCTCCAGGCTCACTGTCTCAGAACCCAGCTCCTGTAGCTCAGCTGTGAACAGCCAGGTATAGAGCTTGTCTTTGCTGGGCCTCCTCTCTCAGTTTTGGCTGTTCTGCTTTCTTCCCCCAAATTCAACTGTGAGCTATTAGGCATATGCCTCATCTCTTCCTGGGGCTCTGCTCTTTGAGGCTCTCAGGACTTCTCTCCTTGACTTCATCTGTGGGCAAACCTGAAGTCCTTTCTTTCACATGGCAAGATCAGATATGATGGCTTCCTTTTCCTTTGTCTCTCTTTCTGTGTCTCCATTTATATCAGACCCAGCAAGAGGGCGGAGGCTCAACCTGAGAAAGGCCTCATTGATATTGTCCAATTGAAAAAGTCTCACACCTGTAGTAATAGATTGGTTCAAAAACATAATCTTTTTCTTTTTGGGATTCATAAAAGAACTTCAAAGCATCACATCATGTAAAAATATTCTTTCTGTATATGACTTAAATCATGCAAATTTTCAAGGTTCATCCATGTTGTCACATGTATCAGAACTGCATTCCTTTTTAGCACTTATAATATTCCATTGTACATATACACCATATTTTGTTTATCTATTCTATTGATGGAAACTTGGGTTGATACCAGCTTTTAACAATTGTGACTAATGCTGCTATAACATCAGTGTGCAAATATGTTTAATTATTTTGATAATTTACATACAAGTGAGATTGCTGGAGCCTATGGTAATTCTATACTTAGCTTTCTGAAGGAGTGACAACCCGCCACAGAAGTTGCACCATTTTAGATTCCCACCAACAGTGAGGAAGTGTCTCTATTTTTTCACATCCTCTTCAACATTTGTTGTTTTCCAGTTTTTAAAAAATAATAGTCATTCTAGTAGTTGTAAAATGGAATTTCATTGTGGTTTTGATTTGTACTGCTCTAACAGATAATAATGCTGAACATCTTTTCATGTTTTTCTTGGCCATTTGTATACCTTCTTTGGAGAAATGTCTTTTCAACTCTTTCACCTATTTTTAAATTGTGTTGTTTGGGTTTTTATTTGTTAAATTATAGGATCTCTTTATATAATATGGATATTAAACCTGTATCAGGTATATGGTCTCCAAATATTTTCTCCTATTCTATAATTGTTTTATTGCTTTCATAATTAACTCCTTTGATAACCAAATGTTATAAATTTTGATGAAGTCCCATTTATCTATTTTTTTCTTGCTCATGCTTTCAGTGTAAACTTTAAGAAATCATTAATTAATGCAATGTCCTGAGATGTTTCTCTATCTATTCTTCTAGGAGTTTCATAGTTTGGGTTCCTATATTTCATTTTTTGCTACATTTTGGGTTAAATTTTGTGTGTGGTGTGAGATAGGGATCCACCTTTATTACTTTACATATGGGTGTACAGTATTCCCAACACTGCTGGTTGAAGAGATATTTTCTCCCCATTGAGTGTACTTGACACCCTCCTCAAAAACCACTTGGCCATAAATGTGAGGGTTTATTTTTGAACTCTGAATTCTATTCCTCTGGTTTATATGCCTAACTTTGTTTTAGCATCATGTTGGTTTTAATTGTAATAAGTTTCAAAATATGTAAATGTGTGTCCTCCAATTTTTTTCTTCTTTTTCAAGATGGTTTTGATTATTCTGGGCCCTTTACACTTCATTTTTCTTTTAAGACAAGGCCATTTTAATGTGTTTTTTTATTGTTGTTGTTTTTAACAACATAATAGTTTTCTTGATGACTGCAGCTATGTAATGCTATTTGTTAGTATTCAGAAACATTACATTAATGGTGGTTTTCCTAAATGGTATGTGGTCTTCAATAATTAAAAGGAGTTACTTGTATGAAACTGCAGTCAAACCAGTAAGATTGTATTTATACATCCATCATTTTCAGGATTGTTGGTTACCTGGCATATTTCCCCCAAATAACCTTGCCTCCTTGTGTCACAAGGCCTAGCTCACTCACATTCACTTCAATGACAGCACCTTTGGTAATAACAACCAAGGTTGTATATAGTGGAGATGAGGGATTCTTCTTTATACCAAGTATTGGCAGGCAAAAAGTGGCCTTAAGTTCAGGATGATCCTTCTTGAAATGTAAGCCCATTGGTCTAATGAATCTTTCATATTTAGGTAGTTTCATGTAAAGCCATTTCCAACAAAGCGGACTTTAATAACCATCATCTTCTATGCTCTTTTCTTTCTCTTTCCTGCAACAGCAAAGGGTCCTCTTCATGTAAATTTGGTGATTGCCTTAACCATTTCTTCAAAGAAGAATTTTCAAATTTGGATTGTGATTGGGTTGAATCTGTAAAACATTGTAGGTAGTATTTATATCTTAACAATATTTAGTCTTCCAATCTATGAACATGGACTGTCTTTCCATTCATTTAGGTTTTCTTTGATTTCTTTCAACAATGTTTTACACTTTTCAATGTACAAATCCTTGGTTAAATTTATTCCTGGATATTTCATTCTTTTAGATGCTCTTTCTAATGGATTTTTTTTATTGCCTAATCACTCTTGTTAGAATTTCCAGAACAATGTTGAATAACATTGAGGTGACAATAGACATCCTTTTCTTGTTCCTGAACTTAGAAGGAAAATTTTCAGCCTTTCACCATTGAGTATGAAGTTAGCTGTGCACTTTTTCATATATGTCTTTTATTATGTTAAGGAAATTTCCTTCTATTCTTAGTTTTCTGATTGTTTTTATCAAGAAGGGGTGCTGCATTTTGTTAAATGCTTTTTCTGAATCAGTTAAAATAATTATGCATTTTTCCTCTTTCTATTAATGTGGTGTATGACATCAATTGATTTTTTTATGTTGAACCACACTTGCATACCAGAGATAAATTAGGGATTGTGTATAATGATTTAAATGTGCCGTTGGAGCTGGTTTGCTAGTATTTTGTTGAGGATTTTTGCACTTACATTTATAAGGAGCATTTGTCTGTAATTATGTTTTCTTGTGATACCTTTACCTGGCTTTTGCATGATGGTTATGTTGGCTTCTAGAATGACTTAGTAGGTGTTTCCTCCTCTTCAGCTTTTTGGAATAGTTTGAACAGGATTTGTGTTAATTCTTCTTGGAATGTTTGGTAAATTTCACTAGGAATCCATCTGGTTCTAGGATTTTCTTTGTTGTGAGATTTGGTCTCTAATTTGAGATCTTTCTTATTCTTTCATGTAGGCATTTAGAGCTATAAATTTCTCTCTCAGCACTGCCTTTGCTGCATCCCATAAGTTTTGGTATGTTGAGTTTTTGTCTTCATTCAGCTCACAATGTTTCCTAATTACCCTTGTGTGATGGTTAGGCTCATGTGTCAACTTGGCCAGGTAATGGTGCCTGGTTGTTTAGTCAAGGAAGCACTGGCTTAATTGCTATGTTGAAGACATTTCTTGGACTTAAATCATTAGTAAGTTGATTGCGTCTATGGCTGATTACATCTACAACCAACTGAGGAGATTGCTTTCAGCAATGGGAGATGTCTCATTCAACTGAAGGCCTTAAGAGGAGAAATGATGATTTCAGCAGTCAAAAGAGAGAATTTCCATCTCTACTTCTTCAATAAAAACCTTCATCAGAGTTCTCATCTTGCAGCCTGCCCTACGGAATTTGGACTTATGCATTCCCATAGTTGCATGAAACAATTTTATAAAATCTGATAATATTTACAGACATCTCCCATGGGTTTTGTTTCCCTAAAGTACCCTGGCTAATACAGCTTGATACCAGAAGTGGAGTGGTTCTTGAGAAACATAATCTTAAAAATGGGATTTCTGAATTGATTCTGTAATTGGCTTTATACTCTGACTAGATTCTAAGGCACTAATGACTCTCTTTCCAATAATGAAGATGCCATTGATAGTCATCAGAGTTACCAACAGAGATACACAAAACATCACCAATAGATATGATTGACTTCCATACTTATAAGAGGCAAAGTTCTGGATGAGAGTATTTTTTTCCTCTTAACAGAGTTTTGTGGAATTAAAAGAGATGATGAGCTGGCTGGTTGTTCCTAAATATGCTGGCTAGAGTTATAAAAGAAAGGGATAAGCTGAAGGCTTCAAATGTGCAACTTAAGCACCACATTAAGGATGTGAAAGTTTTTATGTGTGCTCTGAAAGATAATCTTATTTTGTGTAGCCACAGACCTGAGATCTCTAAAAACTAGACTCAGAATCTCATTGTGCAAGTAGCAGAGTTACAACAGAAACTAAATTCTCAACTTTGCAGGGCGTCTGCTGTTAAAGTGAGAAAATTGATTGGAAAGGAACGAGATACTGAAAATTCGAATGGGAACATATGTTTTGATAATGATGGCAGTGGGGATATTGAAGCCCTAAATTCTACTGAGTCTTTACCAGATAAACCTGTAATAGCTTGCCCTGAGAAAACAGCCACCCAGTCTCCAGCCTGCCCTGAAGAAACAGTTTCCTACTTCCAGTCTGCCTTTGGAAACAGATTGCCTAACTCCAGTCTGCCTTAAGAAGACTGCCATTCAACATCCACCTGAAGAGATTAATCTTGTGTCATCAGAATAAACTGCAACAGAATGTCCTGATTGGCCTGCAAGACATTTCTAATCTTTCTTGTCACCCACCCTTACTATCTCTCTTTACTTCCAAACCTAAAACTACACAAAGTCTGAAAAGGACACAAAAGTTGAAATACAAAGTGTGACCCATGAGGAAGTATACTGTACTCCAAAAGAACTACATATATAGATAGAAATCAGGGAAATATGTGTGATAATGGACAGTAAGGGTGTGGAATAATGGTGGCAGGAATATACAGTTAGATCAGGCTGTATTTATTGATATGGGTCTAATAAGTAGAGATTCTGGATTCAATTTTATAGCTGAAGGGATTAGAAAGGGTTCTAAGAATTTGGGTGGCTGGCTAGCTGAAACATGGGCCAAAAGATGGCCTACAATGCCTGAAGTCGAGATGCCAGATTTACCCTGGTATACTGCAGATGAAGGGAGCCAAAGGTTTAGAGATATTTGGAATGTTAGAGTGGATCTTTCAGGTAAGAACTGCTCACCCAACCCAGGAATGTCCAGAGGACACTCCTTTCACCAGGACTGTGAAGAATAAATTTGTGAGACTAACTTCATCTTCCTTGAAGAGTCTTATGGTTGATTTCTTCTCTGTAGGTCAGATATTGCCTTGAGAATGGCTGTCACTGAACTGGGATTCTTAAACACAATGAGGATGAGCAGATCTCAGGTTTGCAGAAGCCAGTTGGCAGCACTTAATGGCCAAAAACAAGGATGGTGCAACTAACATAATGAACAGCAGAGTCAAAGCAGCAATCAAAATAGTCGAAGTCACAGAGACCTATGGCTTTGGCTAATAGATCATGGGGTATCTAGAGGTAAAGCAGATGGACAGTTTACTAAATTCCTAATTGATTTATATAAGCAGAAGAGTTCTAAGTCAATTGAACAAATATTTAACCTAAATTACAGAACCAGAGACTCATAGCCTCTTAATTCCCAAACTTGAGGTAATTTACAGACCCACAGTCCCTTGAATGTGGGGAAGGCCGGATCCCCTTGGGGAAAGACCCTTTTAGACTGCCAAAAATTTATACTGTTAAACTTCCTCCTAGATTCCTCAAAGAGTTCTATGGCGTTTTACCTGAGTAACTGCATTGAGGAAAAGGAAATCACCAGATATTTCAGGAACTATTAGACACTGGCTCTTAAGTGACATTAATTCCAGGAGACTCAAAACATTACTGTGGTCCACCAGTCAGAGTAGGGGCTTACAGAGGTCAGGAGATTGGTGGAGTTTTAGCTCAAGTTCATCTCACAGTGGGTTCAGTGGATTCCTGGACCCATTCTGTAGCAACTGTCAGAATCCCCACACTGGTTTCCTGACTTGTGGAGTGAGGGCTATTGTGGTAGGAAAAGCCACATGGAAGCCACTATAACTGCCTCTGCCTAGCAAAATAGTAAATCAAAAGCAATACTGGATTCCTGAAGGGATTGCAGAGATCAGTGCCACTATCAAGGATCTGGAGCACATAGTGATGGTGATTCCCACCACCATACAATTCTCCTATTTGTCCTGTGATGAAAACAGATGGATCTTGGAAGATGACAGTGGATTAGAGTAAACTTAACCAGGTGGTGACTCTAATTGCAGCTGCTGTTCCAGATCAAGTATCATCATTTGAGCAAATCAACACATCACCTCATATCTGGTATGCAGCTATTGCTCTGGAAAAATTGTTTTTTTTCTCAATTGTTGTTAGTAAGGACCATGAGAAAATATGCTTTCAGCTGGCAAGGCCAGCAATATACCTTCACAGTCCTACCTCAGGGGTATATCAACTCTTCAGCCTTATATCATAATATTGTCCTCAGGGTTCTTTTTTTAAAATATATATTATTTTATTTTTTAAAAGATACTTATATTACATAAATGTTACACAAAAAATATAGGGATTCTCATATGCCACACTCCCCACACCTCCCACACCCTCCCACATAAACAACATCCTTCATTAGAGTGGCACATTCATTGCAATTGATAAATGCATCCTGAGACATTGCCACTGATCATGGACCATAGTTCACATTGTAGTTTACATTCTCTCCCACATGATTCTGCAGGTTGGGGAAGATGTAAAATGGCCTAACTAAATTTAAAAAATGGCCTAGTTCTGTCATTGCAATGTCATTCAGGACAATTCCCAAGTCCTGAAAAAGCCCCCATATTACACCTGATTTTCCCTCTCCCTGCCCCCAGAACCTCCAGTGGCCACAGCCTCCACATCAATGTTGTAATTTCTTCCCTTGCTAGAATCACAATAAGTCTATAGTAGAATACCAGTAAGTCCACTCTATTCCATAGCTCATTCCCCAATCCTGAGGATTCTGAGATGGTGATGTCCACTCCACCTCTAATTGAGAGGGGGCTTTGATCCCATACAGTCAATGGATGGGACTCTTTTGCTTGCAGTTGTAGACTCTCTCATTTCCTTGGTATGGTGGTTGCCAGTCCTACCCTCCTTGTTAGTTGTCCTGGGTGAGTCCAATGAACTGGAGAGTAGATGTTGCAACTTCACTGAGGCTCAGGGTCCAGCTGGCACATGGACAGCCCAAGGATTCCAGTCTCTTGGATGTACACTTACAAACTCCAGCACCAAGTATATGTTTAAAAAGAAGGTTCAGATGAGCCATGTGTAGGGAAGCCATAGCTAGTCCAACTCTGTCACTCTCAGGAGCACAAACTCCAAAGTAGGGCCCACTGGCAAGGCACCAAACTATCTGCCCTGACCATAGGCCCTGGGTGTCTCCAGAGCCCTCAGGAGCCCCACTATTTGGGGTAGTATTCACTTTGGCAGTCTATGAGACCCTGCTGAGATGTGCATAAGCGGGACCTCTGGGATGACCTCCCGACTCACTCTGAAATTTCTTAGCCATATAAACTCATTTGTCTTTACCTTTTCCCTCTTTTATTCAAGGTCTTTTCCCAGTTTCATTACTAGTTGGTGCTTGGTAGTAAGCCCTTGGTGCCAGGGAGGCTCATCCCTGGGAGTCATGTCCCATGCTAGGGGGAAGGTAATGCATTTATATGCTGAGTTTGGCTTAGAGAGAAGCCACATTTTAGCAACAAGGAGGCTCTCAGGAAGGAACTCTTAGGCACCCCACAACACTAAGCTAAGTGTTGCTTTCAAGAGCAAAGACTCACAAGCATAGTCGTTAATATCAAGGGCCCATCAATGGACCATCCTCCTTCGCCAGTCATTGCCCCTGCACTTGGGGGACTGTTGCTACTCCATTAGAGAACATGGCAGAGCTCTCCAGGATGGGAATTCATATTCTTTCTCTTATTGTGTGAATCTCCACCCACTGTGCCAATGCCCTTTGATCATTTGAAAACATTTATGTACCTTATATGTATGCCCAGGTGGACTTCCTCCCATGTATCCCCTATCACTGACACCCCACACAAATGATCCTCCCCCGCCACAGTTGTAACCCTTCTGTGATCCAAAGCTTCTTCAAAAGTGAAGACAATAAAATAGCCAAATACAATTAATAGGAAAATGAAATAATAATGATAGGTTTAAATATGAGAAATAAAATACATAAAAATTTTTAAAAACTAAAAATAAAATTAAATTAAAAGGTTGGGATATTAAAAAATAATGAGAAATATTTTTTAAAGATTTTTTTGACATTTTGCCTTTTGTATTAGTCAGCCAAGGGGGTGCCTTTGCAATATACCAATAATTGGTTGGTTTTTACAAAGGGTATTTATTTGGGGTAGAAGCTTACAGTTACCAGGCCACAAAGCATACATTTCTTCCCTCACCAAAGTCCATTGGCAGGTGTTTGAGCAAGACAGCTGCCAATGTTTGCCTAGGTTCTGGGTTCCTCTCTTCCCAGGGCTGTGTTTCTTTCCAGGCTTAGCTCCTCTGCTTGCTCCACAAGATCTGCTGTTGATTATCAGGCAAACGGCTCACTTCTCTCCTCCTAGGGTGTCCTCTCCAACTTCAGAACTGCT
>PVKH010013204.1:5108-17041 GCA_004027955.1 Chaetophractus vellerosus | reverse complement strand
ACTCTTTACTTGCTAGGAGAAGCAGCTGGCCTGGCCCTAGGTCTGGTTATGTTGGGCTCTAAAAATGCACAGGCTATTGAGGACATGGTTGGCTATGCACAAGAAACTCAGCATGAGAAGATCCTGCGTGGGCTTGCAGTTGGCATTGCATTGGTGATGTACGGGAGGATGGAAGAGGCTGATGCTCTCATTGAATCTCTCTGTCGCGATAAGGTGAGATCACATTTATCTTCTTCTCCTCTGTATTCCCTCATCTTCCAATTATTTCCAGCCTTTACAGAAACCCTTATCTTTATCGAAAAAGATCTTTGTTCCTGTCAGGACGCAAGATTTATCAAGCCTAACAGAATATAGGAGGGGAAAAAACTGATTAGAAGAGGTGAATGGGAGAAATTTAAAGATTTTGAATTTAGCCAAGGTGCTTCAGATCAGTGATTTTTAGGCAAGCAGATATTTTAAAAAGTTCTTTAGGATTTTATAAGTTGATCTCTTTTAGAATTAATGTTTTTGCAATGATTTAATACTCACTTAATAAGATATAAAATTTATTTCTTCCTTTCTTCATCCCAAAACAGTCAGTCTCCATATTTTACTTGTTTATGTATTTATTTTGATGAGTTTTTTCCCATTGCGTTTTTTTTTTTAGAAGGTACTGGGGATTGAACCCAGTACCTCATGCATGGGAAGCAGGCGCTCAGCCACTTGAGCTACATCCACTCCCCTCCCATTGCTTTTGTTTTGTTTTGTTTTGTTTTGTTTTGTTTTACAGTGGTATTGTATATGGGAAGTAGTCATTGGTAAGTATTAAGGTCTTCTGTAATCTGAAAAAAGAACTTCTGTAAGTTTACAGCTAAAATTACTAGTTAGGTTTCTTAGCGATCAGACTGCATATTTTTTCCAGTCAGTGCCCAAGAATTAAATGATAAGGTAAAGGTGAGCTGGAATGTGGAATTAGAAGCCAGCTTCTTTGTTGTTCATTTGGTAAATGGAAGTTGAATATCACAGGACAGTGGGTATTAGTATCAACTTGGGTTTATACTATCTAGAAAGTGTGAGGCAGAACAGGAATATTATATAGACTACTGGAAATTGGAGCAGTTTTATTTCCTTCTGTGTTAGAGTCTTTTACTTCCCCATTCCACCAACCACAAGAGTTCTCCTTTAGCGCTTTCTTTTCTGTGTAAAACAAACTTTCTGTGGGTGCCGCTATGCCTTTTAGACTCTTTGAAATGACAAATTGTTGTTTACTGATGAATTACTCTTTTCTTAGGATCCAATTCTTCGACGGTCTGGAATGTATACTGTAGCCATGGCTTATTGTGGCTCAGGTAACAACAAAGCTATTCGACGCCTGCTACATGTTGCTGTAAGTGCTCTGTCCTTACTTGGGGATATGAGTGGAAGGGAAGGTTTGCCAGGTGGACAATAAGTATGCACCACACCATATGACCAACAGCAGTGGTCTCAGGTTCAAATTATCATTCACTGGGTACAGTCCATAATCTAGCACCAGGTTCACTTAGTTTTTCAGAAGGTTATAGGATAAGGTAACAGCACACCAGTATGAATGGAAGTCTCTAAAGCCACCTCAGGTGTAACTTCTGAACCTCCACACTAAGGGATTCCTTCAGTTGTAAGACACACACCATGTAAGAATGTGCAGCCACCCTCTAGTATAGGGATATCTAATATACAGGAGGAACTGCTTCTTGTTCCAGCCATGCATTTAGCTTCCAGGTTCCCTAAGGGACTTGCTCTATTACAAGACACACACTGCACAGGAAAGCCAATACCTGTTTTTTCAACCAAGTTTATTCATGCATATCCACCCAATCCAGCTATAGTTAATTAACAGTAAATAATGTTGGTAACACAGTAGACCTTCCACATATGTCTCAACTTAGTAGCTTTTTAGTGCTGGGAGAAGGTAAACCCACGGTCATCTTTTCATGGAGAAAGGGTTTAGGACTGCTGCTTACTGGAGTTACTCACATCCCACAGTATTAATAATTTATCCTTGAGGAGTGGATGTGGCTCAAGTGGTTGAACACTCGCTTCCCATGTGGGAAATCCTGGGTTCAGTTCCCGGTGCCTCCTGAAAAAGAAAAAAAAAAAAAAAAAAACAAGCAAAACAAAAAAACCAACTCAGGGGAGCCGATGTGGCTCATTGGTTGAACACCAGCTTCCCACATACAACATACGAGGTACTGGGTTCATTCCCTGGAATCTGGTACCTCAAAAAAAAAAAATTTTTCCTTGATCATCGCAGTGTGTGGTATGTTCTAAAAGTTTGTTATTTGCTTGAACTCAGAGCATAGTTGTTTAGAAACAACACTGAAGAAAGTTTTTCAGTATAATCCACAAAAGCTATAATGTAGCTAAAAAAAACCTTAAGTGCCTTTGAATCTTAAACTTCACTAAGCTTAAAGGCTTCTAAGCCATGAAATGAAGAAATTTCAGATGAGTTTTTCTAAATTGAGAAAAGGCCTTTCTAATAAAGGAAAAATATTAATGAAGTCTAATTTACATCTGAATGATCTGTGCCGCATATCAGTTTGGTCTAGTAATAGAATGTATGGTATTAACTATAGCTGTTTTATAAAATTTTTCTCCTAGGTAAGTGATGTTAATGACGATGTCAGGAGGGCAGCAGTAGAATCACTTGGGTTCATTCTGTTCAGGTAATAATTTCTAACTTCAATTCTATTTACATTCCATTTCTTTTTTTAATTTTTATTGTAATAACAAATATACAACTCACAGTTTAACCACTTTGAAGAATACAATTCAGTAACTTCATTCAGTACTATTAATTGCTTACACAATATTGTGCTACCATCACCAATATCCATTATCCCAACTTTTTTATCACCTCTGCACCCAATAAGTAATAACTCCCTCTTCCTACACCACACCCCAGGCCTCTGGTTACCCATAACTACTATCTGTCTCTATGGAGTTTCCTTCTTTTAGATGTTACATATAAGCGAAATCATACAATATTTGTCTTTTTGCATCTGGCTTATTTCACTTAATTCAACATCATGTCTTTAAGGTTCATCCATGTTGTACCACATTTTGTTCATTCATCTGTTGATTTTTTTAAATAGTAACTAAACAGAAACAAAACACTTATATGTATTTCTAGGTTCACTGTGAAGATTATTTTAACAATAAGAGTGGTATTATTCATCTGAAAAAGGTGTTCTAAAAGCCTTTTTGAGAAGTAGTTAAACAATTCAGTTATTTCTGTTTATTCTTAACATTCTGCTTATTCACTTAAATTTTTTAATCCAAATAACACCTTCTCCAGTACTCTTCTTTCCAAGTATATTTGTAATTCAAATGGAATATCTCTTATATAGGTTTTATGAAGTTCTTGAAGCTCTTTAATGAGACTAAAAGGTAAAGGGCCTTGTTTAAATACAAATGGGTGAAAATTATGCAGACCTAAAATAATTATTTTGGATTTGCAGACTTGGAGTTGAAGCGTATCGTAAGATGTCCTTGAGATGTCCTTGACAGAGTTTTGTAGTTGTGATTAAGAGGAACCAGTCTGTGTGGGTTGAATCCTGGCTCAGCCACTTACTAGCTATGACTTTGGGCAAGTTACTTAACTTCTTTGAGCCTCACTTTTCTATAAAATGAGGATAATAATAGTACTTACCTAAGAAGATTGTTGTGAAGATTAAGCAAGTTAAAATATCTAAAACCCTTAAACAGTGTCTGGCACTAGTAAGCACTGTTTGTGTGTTAGTTGTAATTGTCATAATTATAGTTGTCGTGTTGGTGGTGGTAGAGGTAGTAGTATTTCCAGTAACCATCATTACTGTCTGCTCCAGCCTAAGATATCAAGGGTTTTTTTTTGTTTGTTTGTTTATTTGTTTTTTAGTTTAAAATACTTTATTATACAATAAAGGACAATTAAAAGTATTTCTTTTAGCTTTATTTGGAAACTGCCTGTTAAAATTTATGTGATGAAATTACACTGTAAATTAAGTTCTTAAGATCTTTTAGGTGAATCAGGTATCTCATGTCCTTTTATTCCTGGTAGACAATTTCTATACCAAGTTCCCTGAGAGTGAAGTTTTGTTCTAAAGGTTGTAACTTAATTCAGTGAATATTTATTGAACATCTACTGTGAACTGATTATAAGATCCTCTGCTTAAAATATCCTGGTCAGGGAGTCATTCATTTACTTCAGGCTGTAAAATATTTTCTTTCTACTGTGGATAAAAATGTTGAATAAAACAGTAAAGCACAGCCTCCTACAGTGTGCTAATAGTTGCTTCCCTGCATCAGTCTGTTCTCTTGGATGAGGTTCTTCCACCAGATAGTGATCTTCACTACATTACCCTCTAACCCTCATTTGTCCAACATAACATGAAGACACCATAAAGACATAGTATTTACCCTGATCTGCTGGTCTGATACCTTCAAATCAGGAAATGTAATTGAGTACGGTTATTTCTTTGTAAATCTGTGGAACTTTTTTCTAAGATCTCATAAAACTTAGGTATATTAATCTAATTATACATTTTTCAAAAAAAAAACTTCAATAGATTCTATACTCTTGGTTTCTTGACTCCTATCTTTTTTTTTTTTTTTTTTTTTTTGCACCTTAGGATATTTAGCCACTTACAGTCTTTTTGAGCTTTTCCCATTTTCTCTTTTTCCTCCAAAATTTGTCAACAGTGGTTCTATAATTTACATACATGTATTTGTTCTATTCCAGGGAGGTTATTGATTTGGCTCAGAGACCTGAATTCATTTAAAACAGCCAGGCTTACCATCACTTTGCCTATTTTGCTTTTAACAGCATTAATTTTTCTCTTTCTGGTTTAAAAATCATTCTCCCTAGAGAAAAAGTAGAAGTGAAATAGGAGGCGAGTAGTTGTACTTTCTCTCCCTGTCAACTTAAGCATACCTTTCCAGCCAAGCCATGACCCTAGCCTTCTCCTATTCTCGCCCTAGAGTTTAGACACAATTGAAAAACAACAAAAATGGTTTTGACCTTGACATCCAGAAGTGTATTTTTTGTGCTAATCAGGGAACTAGATAATTTTAGTATGGCAGTATACTCTTCCAGATATCCCTTGGGAACTGTTCAGGTATGTAAGGACTCCTGCTCATGATTGTCTCTTCCATTCTATTATTTTACTGTCAGCTGTTAATTCTTCCTGTTGCCAGTGACTTTATATTTCATATCAATGTAAACTGGTGGCCTGGTGTGTATATTCTACCACATATAGAGTTATTGGGCTTAGCAAAAACTTTTTTTCTTCCCTTTTTAACCTAACAGTGCTTTGCTCTCTAATGAACAAAATTCGTTTCTGCACTTGGCTTTACTATAACTCACACATGTGCTGAATTCCCAGTCTCAGCAGCAGATGTCTCCCTTGAGCTGCTTTTGGACCTTGCTAAGCTCTCTATTACCTAGGATACTCTTGAAGTCAGTCCCAGCCAGTGAGTTATATGCTTCCTACTTAGTACTAAGGGGACATCCTGAATTCTTTTTTCATAATATGAATCCTGTAAGAAGTAGGAAATAGAAAGGACTTTTGAAATGAATTTGTCTAAAACTTAGGTTATAGATGAAGAAAATTAAATGTAATTGACTTGTTCAAGGACTGGAGTTAAAACCAAGTTCTCTAAAATTTAGTACTATTTTCCTGGAGTGAAGATATTTAAAAGTAGAAGAAACTTAGAAATCAACCATTATCCTCATTTTTTAAAGATAAGGAAATTAAATCCCAGAATGGTTAACAAAATTTCCCATTGTCATAGAGCTAGTGATAGAACTGAGATTTAAAACAGGTCTCCTGATAACTAAATCAGTGCTTTCTCCACCATGCCTTTCAGTAACAGCACTGTCTTCCAAAGTGGCTCTGATAGAACATCTTTATTCTCAAATTTCCTCATTAATTTTGTTATTTGGAGTCTGCCCTGTCTCCTAAGAATGTTAAATATGTTCTGATGTGACATCATTTTCTTATTTTATTTCTTAATTTTCTTATTTCTTATTTAACTTTCTTATTTTGCTTAATTTTATCATTTTTTTCCCCTTTAAATGTATCTTTTTAAATGATGTTGTAGACATTGGGCCTTTTGGAACCAAAATGCTTATTTGTACTTCATCAGCTAAGATGAAATTATCGTTGAAGGAAATTGAAAACTCTCATATATTATCTACTTTATTCTCAGGATAGTTCTGGGAGTTACAGTATTTTTATTGTTTTTCTCCTTAAGGTTATGGATTGTTTTTTTTGTTTGTTTGTTTAAAATGTTTATGATCAAAGTAAAAATTAAATTGAAAATAATTTTTTCTAAGTTGAAGTGAATCTAGTATGTTAATTTTTTATCTAAATAAATGGATCTCTAATGGATCACCTAATAAATAGGTAATTATTTGGTTCATTGTTATCAGTCTAGTCTAGGTTTTATTATTAAACAACTCTTTGTACATTACTGTGTCGGGCATTAAACTGAAACTCCTTTGGAAAATGAATAGTATCTGAATTATTTTAACTTGACCCTGGAAAGGAATTTGAAGAAAGAAATAAGATAAAAGAAAGAATTGGTCTTTACATACTTATTGAAATTAGGAATTGGTCTTTACATACTTATTGAAATTAAGTTGCTATAATGGTGAGTATGTTGATGTGATATTAGATGTTTCTCAAAACTAGACTAGCTTTGGCATCCCTAATCATCTTTGTTATGACTTAGGCCCTTACAATATGAAACTAAATACTTCTCAATGTGTACTTTCCTGTGCTTTCAGATATTGATGGATTTTGCAAGATGACAGAGATTCTTGGTGCAAATATTTTTTAGACCATAGAAAATTATTCCTTGAATATAAAAATGCTGTTTCATCATGGATCCTTAGAATTTGAAGGAATCCCAGCAATCATCCAGTTAGCTCGAATGCGTGCATCATTTTTACAATATTGCCATTCACAATTTTATATTTTTAATTTTTATATCTTAATTTGTGTGCTCTTCTGTTTCTGCCACAGTATCTTTATATTTATTATGTTTGTTTTCCTTACTTATTTTTGTCCTTTTTCATTCTTTTTTTTCCTCCTCTTCATTAATTAACAATAATATGGAACAAAATGAAACTTTCTTTTCAAAAATAGTTTGGAAAGATACTAGGTCTGCAGCCATAAATAATCCCAGTTGATCCAGATAAATGAAGGAAAACTGTGGGCATATTTGTTGTGTGCTTCTTTTTTGTTGTATTGCTTTATTTCCACCAGAAGAATGCTAGCCACTTAGAGTATCACTCATCCTCTCATTTGGTCCCTTGATGTGCTCCAAATGGCTTTAGTGAGGTAGAAAATTAATATTGGAAAACTACTATACCTTTCTTCAGGCCCTTCAGATCTGAGCATTTAGAGTTCTGGTGCTTTTAACTCAAATTTGTTTTAAAAAGCTGCTGTTCCTGTAACCAGCTTTCTTTAAAAAGGAGCTCCAGGCTGGGTCAAATATACTTGATATCAATCAGAGAAGGCATGGTAAACTCTGAAAATCCTTTTGCATATGTGGGGAAAATATTTTACAAGAGACATAGAGGGGTTCAAAACCTGATGATATTCTTTTCTTTATTGTTTTGTTTTGTTTATATTACCTCCTTTATTCTTTTGTTCTTTAATCTAATATTTGAGAAATTCCTAAGAGTGTTAATTTGTCCTCTTTTTCTCAAGGTGAAACTTTTAAGTAGTTGGCATAGAGATCTTTAATTGCAGAGATGACTTGAGCTGTGGGTTAATGTATATATAAATATTTGATCCTTAGAAATGAAATGGAAACTGTCTCATCTAATGGAGTAGTAAGGGTGACACTGTGTAGTGAAATGATGAGGACCACTACCTTTAAAATCAGATATAAATTCAAAACTCAATGCTGCCCACTTCCTACTGGTGTAACCTTAGTGAGTTACTTCTCTCTCTGCAGTTCATTTTGCTTATTTGGAAAACATAGATAATAGTGCCCACAAAATATGTACAGTGGATCTCAGTATATATGGGGGTGATAGTCTAAGCCATATGTAAGATGAAAATTAATTTAGTTAAAAATTACCTTGAAAATCCTTAGCAAGGTGCCACATTGGAGACCAGCATCCTATACCATTTCTCACAGTTCATTGTTGAAATAGATGGCTATTTCTCCAGATAAGTTTTAAAAGAAAGAGTTTAGGGACTGTGTTATACAAAAAAATACTTATCTGTAAACACCAAAACAGAAGTACATTCAGTACTACAAACTTGTTTTATAATTGAGAATTGGAGAGAAATTTAGTTCAACTCTGAAAAAGCAAATTTATATTTCCTGTCTTAACACCCTTTCATATTTTCATTGTAGGAAATGGCAGGCCACATCATTAAAATTTGATTTCCTGCTTTATTTCCCCCAGCCATGTATTACTGAAATTACATAAGCTAAATGCACATACGGTGCATTTTTCCTACGTAGAAAAGCAACTGGTGTTTTATGTTACATTTGTGATCACTATTTTACTGATGACTGCTAGTATTTTTAATTGTTTTATAATCAATTCTCTGGAATTTTCTGAACACACAGGTAACTTTTTCAAATACTGGTGATTTTTGTCTCCTTTCTAATATTTATTAAGTAGTAATGTAATAGGCATTCTTGTCTTATACCTGATTTTAATGCAAATGGTTTCAGTGGTTTGCAGTATATGCTCTTACCATATTAAGGAAATACCCATCTATTCTTACTTGGCCAAAATGGCTTTTTTTTTTTTTTTTTTTAATTTTTTTTAATGTCAGTTTTAATCAGAGACCTCTTCAATGTCTACTGACAGGATCACGTGGTCCTCCCTTTGGCCTGTTTTGTTGCTGTTGTTGATGTTTATTTGACCAGTTTTACCTTTCATAGATACAGTCTACTTATTCATGGTGCACTATTCTTTAATGTGCTGTTGAATTCCATTTGCTGATATTTTATTTGAGCTTTTTGCATCAGTCTTCATAAACGAGATTGACTTTTAGTGTTCTGTTACTGTGCTATCTTTTATCAGGTTTTGTATCAGTTAGAAGATTTTAGGAAGTTTACCTTCTTTCCCTATGCTCAGGAACAGTTTGAGTTATTGTTCCTTAGAAGGTTGAACATCATGTATCAAACCATCTGAACTGTTGTTTTGATTACCTTCTCAGTTTCTTCCCTTGTTATTGGGCTACTTGAGGTATTTTTTTTTTCTCTCTCTCTCTCTTTCTCTTGACATATTTTCTTACAAAATTTAGAATTTCAGTTATTTGCAGAGTACTCTCTTTGGACTCTTAATTTATTGTCATCAGTCTTCTCTCTTTTCTTTTTTCTTTTCCTCTTCAAATTTCATGAATTTGTACTTCCCCTTTTTTTCTTCAGCCAGCCAAAGTTTTATCTCTTATTTTGTTTTTGTTGTTTTTTTCCTTCAAGTGTGAACAGTGTATGTGTGCACATGTTAAAAATTAATATTAATTAATGCAAACCATAGGAAAAGTCATAGAATTTCCAGTAGTGAATTGGTAAATATCCTAAATGACCAAGTCTTCTACATTTAACATATGTCAGTTGGTTGTTCTTACTATCTCTAGATTTTTTTTTATGATTTAGGGAATTTCTGTTTCTTACCAGATGAAGACCAATTTTCCATAACTCTTCTTGGTGTTTGCAGTAGTTGAGAAGAAAAGTCAGTCACCCTTGGCACAGGGTTCTAATTTTTTACTTGTGGAAGAAGGACTGCACTAACTCCAAGAAAAGATCAACCCTATGAGAAGATATAGAACTGTGCTTTTTATTTTTAACTAGTGAGAATGACATTGGAATCTTAAGCATATGTAATATGTATGAATTTGAGCTTTGGGAAAAGGCTCTTTGGAGATAGCTGACCTAATAAGAATTAAAACCTCTGAAGGCCTGGAAATAGGCTCTCTTTATTATTGTTTCTTCAGTTGTCACATATTCCCTGCTGAAGGCAAGGGACAAAAGGCTTCGGTATCCTCAAACTTTATGCCCAAGAAATATTCTTATTACTGAGATGAAAATGAGTTTGCTGCTGAACTTTCATCCCTTCCTGGCTGCCACTATTAGAGGGAAGAATATGCAACTAATTCTTTGAATTTGTTCTTCTTGTATTTTCCTTATATTTTGTTGTTTGAGAAATTGTTCTAAAGAATTACAATCTATTTCTTTTCTTCAAAGGTGAATTCAAAAACAGTACATTTGTTACTGTAGAGGTATTTAACTGCTGAGATTTGCTTTAAAATTATACATTTTTAAAGAGGTATTTTGAAAATAGAAATGTCAGTTATATATCAAAGTGAGAAAATTTTGTGCTGTAGCATACATTTACACTAGCTGATACTGCAGTTGTCTTTCATTTTCTAGAATCTGGCAATACTAGAAGGATCTCATTAATTATAGAACAATCTCTCGCCTATAAGCAAGGAATTTTTTTCAGGAATTAAAGCTAAATTTTTGATATGTTTATAAGTTTGGTTGTATATTTGGGCTTATTGTTATCTTTGTGTTTATGTGTTTGCAAATTTGGAGGCAGTACAGAGAATGTGGGAATATGTCTAGATTGACTCTGGGTAGAGCTTTGACAATGTGATTGCTAATTCTGTATTTAGATTTCCTGAAATAATTGTGTATGCCTTCAAATGCAAATGCCCAGTTTGGAATACTGTTACAGTGATATCTAAAATCTTATATTCTTGGCTAGAAGAATATACATCTTAACATGCCATTGTTAAAAAGGATTCTGCCATTGGGAGAATATATGCCAGGTTCACTTAGGCTGAGATTCTTCAAAGTCGACATATTTCTTGTTTGTTTGTTTTTTTAAACATAAAATGGGTTGGCTTTTTTTTTTTTTTTTAATTTAAAAACTTATTTTTTATATCATTGTTACAAGTTACTAAGTTAACACAAGATAACTACAATAACAATGAATCTACTTTAGTCAGTGGTTTACACGCTCCCGCTTAATTTCGTTCATTCCTCAATCTTGAGGGATTTGGGACAATGTCCACTCTGGCTGCTTTAGGCTGAGAAGGGACTTAGATATTATGGGGCAGAGGAATGGAATTGCTTTGTCTGCAGTTGAAGATACTCCTAGCTTTGGGGATGTGGGTGGTCCATCATCATATTTTGTTAGTTGTCCAGGGCAAGCCCAAGGAACCAGAGAATAGGAGTTGGCTATATATCTTCTGGGTTTCAGGGCTCAACCAGCATAGGTATAATCCGAAGGCTTTAAGTTTTCTGAGAAATACACTTAACAGATAGATTGGAAACTATAGGTTCAAATAAAAGAAGTAGAAGAATCATGATTAGGAGATTTATAAATGATTATAACTATGTTGTTGTTTTGGTCAGCCAAAGGTGTGCCTTTTGAAATATATCAAATATTGGTTGGTCTTCATAAAGGGTATTTATTTGGGGTAGAAGCTTACAGTTACCAGGCCAGAAAGCATAAAGTTCTTCCCTCACCCAAGTCCACGTGTTGGAATAAGATGGCTGCCGACGTCTCCAGGGTTCAGGCTTCAGGGTTCCTCTGTTCCTGGGGCTGCGTTTCTCTCCGGGCTTAGCTTCTGTTTCCTTCACGAGTTCAGCTGAAGACTATGAGACTCTCTGCGTTGCGTCTCTCCACAAGGCCAGCTGTAGGCTATCAGGCGAACGGCTCACTCCAGCATCAGAACTGCTTTTCAAATCTCCTTCTCCAAATCTCCTCTCTGCTTCTCTCCAATCTCTGCTTCTACTTGAGACCACCCCCACCGAGGGGTGGGGCTCAACGTCTCACTGACGTGGCAATTAACGCCCTACTCATAACTTAATTATGCCCAGATGAACAGATGAGCTTACAAACATAATCTAATTTATATTTTTGGAATTCATAATTAATTCAAACTCAAACCATT
>PVKH010013203.1:0-16916 GCA_004027955.1 Chaetophractus vellerosus | reverse complement strand
TGTTTGGATTTTTAAAATAAGTATGCATTAAGTTTATATTTCTGAGTTGGGATCATCTGTTTTAACCTTAGACCTGTACCCTTTCTGGAGGCAAACATCATGGTCCTGTTGAAGCCCTGAAACAAATGTTATTTAATCTTCAAGCAGTTCAAGAAAGTTTTAATCAGAATAAAGCCACAGAACCAGCAGAAGAGATTAAGCAAGTAAGCACAAATTTGCTTTATTAATTGAGATCTGTGAATTTGTGTAAAGATGTCTTCCTATATCTTTTTTAGTCCTACTTCTAGTTTCATGTCAATACTGCCACATTACACATGTTTTAGAGTTATAGGACTTTTTTTTTTAAATAACTTACTCAAATTTATTTATTTATTTAGTTTTTTTTTGTTACATATCCCCCCCACCTTTCTGCTTGCTCTTGCTATGTGTCCATTCTTCTGTGTTCTTCTATGTCTGCTTCTTATCTCCCCCCATTTTTGCGGTGATGTGCCGAGTCGGCCCTCCACGCAGGCGGCTTGCGCTGCTCGTGGGTGGCTCCATTCTGTTTCACGGGCGGCTCCGCTCCGTGTTTTTGCGGGCAGCACAGCTCCATGATTCGCGAGCTGCTCGGCTCCGTGATTCGCAGGTGGCAGCTCCATGTTTCACGGGTGACTTGCCATGCCCGTGGCGGCTCCACCCTGCCCTTGGCAGCTTTTTGCCTTGCCCATGGTGGCTTTGGCCCGCCCACGGCGTCTTGCCTTTCTCAAGGCCGTCTGCCCGCTCGGAGAGGTCCCCAGGAACCGAACCCGGGGCCTCCCATGTGGTGTACCGGCACCCTTATCCCCTGGGCTATACAGCCGGCCCCTCAAATTTAATTCTTGTAGATTTCTGCAGTGGTTTACCTTTGAAAAAATTGTTGTGTTTAATTTATGATTATAAATAGACATCTTGTTCAGATATGATGCTATTATAACTATAGTATGAAAGGTTTTAAGACTTGTTTTTAATGCCCTGGGAAATTAGTCTGTATGGCTCAACTTCTAATAGTTGTATTTGAGAGGCCCAGAAAACAATTTCAACATTAGACTTTTCCATACAGTATGTGAAGTTTTATTTTGACCATTATATTTTTAAAGCAGTTTTATTGAGATATAGTCACATACCATACAATCTATCCAAAGTGTACAATCAATGACTTTTAGTATAATTACAGTGTTAGTCATTCATCATCACAAAAAATTTTAGTATAATTTCATTATTACAAAAAGAAAAACTCCATACCCCTTAGCCGTTACCTCTCAATCCCTCTATCCTTCCCCAGCCCTATATAACCACTAATCTAATTCCATCATTATAAATTGATTTATATTTACATTTTATGTAAATGGAATCATACAATATATCTGGTTTCATTCACTTAGCATAGTGTTTTTTTTTGCCTGATACTAACATCTTGTAACATTAACATACATTTGTTCAGTTTAAAAGAAAAACAGACATATATATGCAGTATTACCCATATTCAGATTTCACATGAGGTTTTACTATGCTATACAGTCCCATGTTACATTTTTTAGCTTTCTTTCTAGTAATGTACATGACCTCAGACTTTCCCTTTCAACCACTATCATACTCATATAATAGTACTGCTAGTTATAAGCAATATGTTGTGCTTTCACCATTTCTATTCCTTTCTAAAGATTAACAAGTAACAAATTCTGCACAGGTTAACTCTCAGATTTCCATTCTCTAAACTTGTTCTATTTTCAGGTGACACATATTTTAGTTATTAACTCTATGAGTTGACACAATATTTATTCATAATAGAGCACTCATATAGTATTTGTCCTTAGTGCTGGCTTGCTTCACTCAGCGTAATGTCCTCCAGGTTCATCCATGTTGTCATATGCTCACAACTTCATTTCTTCTTAAAGTTGCATAATATTCCATCTTGTGCATACACCAGTTTGTTTATCCAGTCATTGGTTGATGGACACCTGGGTTGTCTTTTGACAATCATGAATAATGCTGCTGTGAATATCGGTATGCAGATGTCTATTCGTGTCACTGCTCTTAATTCTCTTGGGTATGTATCAGTAGTAGTATTGCTGGATCATGTGGCAAATCTATATTCAACTTCTTTAGGGACTGCCAAACAGTCCTCCACAGCGGCTGCACCATTCTGCATTCCCACCAACAGTGAATAAGCGTCCCTATTTCTTCACACCCTCTCCAATGTTTACAGTTTTCTGACTTTTTAAATAGCAGCCAGTCTAATAGGTGTGAAATGATATCTCATTGTAGTTTTGATTTGCATTTCCCTAATCACTAGTGATGTTGAACATTTTTTCATGTGTTTTTTTCCCATTTGTATTTCATCTTTGGACAAATGTCTATTCAATTCTTTTGCCCATTTTTAAATTGTGTTGTTTGTCTTTTTATTGTTGAGTTATATAATATATATAATATCTATTTCATAGATATTAAACCCTTATTATATATGATTTTCAAATATTTTCCCCATTGAGTTGGCTGCTTTTTCATTCTCTTGAGGTACAAAAGTGTTTAATTTTGAAGAGGTCCCATTTGCCTATTTTTTATTCTGTTGCTCATGCTTTGGGTGTGAGAACCAAGAAACTACCACCTAGCACAAGATCTTGAAGATGTTTTCCTATATTTTCTTCTAGTAGTTTTATGGTCGCGGCTTTTATGTTTGGTCTTTGATCCATTTTGAGTTGGTTTTTGTATAGGGAGTGAAATAGGGTCTTTTTTCATTCTTTTGGTTATGGATATCCAGTTCTCCCAGCACCATTTGTTGTAGAATCTTATTTGTCCCATTAACAAGGACTTGGTGGTTTGGTCAAAAACCACTTGGCTGTTTATTTCTTGATTCTCAGTTCTATTCCACTGATCAGTGATTCTATCTTTATGCCAATACCATGCTGTTTTGACCACTGTAGCTTTGTAGTATGTTTCAAGGCGAGGCAGTGAAACCTCCCACATTGCTCTTCTTTTTTAGAATGCTTTTGGCTATTTGGGACACTTTCCCTTCCAAATAAATTTAGTAATTGCTTTTTCTATTTCTGCAAAGTAGGCTGTTGGAATTTTGATTGATATTGCATGGAATCTATAAATCATTTTGTGTAGGATTGACATCTTCATGATATTTAGTCTTTTCATTTGCTTACGTTGTCTTTGATTTTTTTGTAGTTTTCTGTATATAGGTCCTGTTCTTCTTTGGTTAAATTGATTCCTAGGTATTTGAGTCTTTTTGTTGCTATTTAAATGGAGGTTTTTGTTTTTTTTTTCTGATTTCCTCCTTAGATTGTTCAATACAAGTTCAATACAGAAACATTACTGATTTTTGCATGTGAGATTGTATCCTGACACTTTGCTGAACTCAAGTAGTTTTGTCATAGACATTTCAGAATTTTCTTTCTAAGTATAGGATCATGTCATCTGCCAACAGTGAGAGTTTTACTTCTTCTTTTCTTGTTTGGATGCCTTATTTTTTTCTTTTCTAATTGCTCTAGCTAGAACTTCTAGCACAGTACTGAATAACAGTGGTAGCATTGGGCATCCTTGTCTTATTCCTGATCTTAGAGGGAAAGCTTTCAACTTTTCCCTATTGAGTATGCTGCTGCCTCTGAGTTTTTCATATAAACCCTTTATCATATTGAGGAATTTTCCCTCTACTCCTATCTTTTGAAGAGTTTTGACTAAGAAAGGATGCTAGATTTTGTTGAATGCCTTTTCTGCTTTGATTGAGATGATCATGTGTTTTTTTCATTTAATTGGTTAATGTGGTATTATGTTAATTGATTTTACATTGACCCACCATTGCATACCAGTAATAAAATCCACTTGATCATGGATATATGATTGTTTTTATATGCTGTTGGATTCTATTTACAAGTATTTTGTTGAGATTTTTTGCATCTGGGTTCATCAGAGAGATTGCTTTGTAAATTTTCTTTTCTTGTAGTATCTCTATCTTGCTTTGGTATTAGGGTGATGTTTGCTTCATAAAATGTGTTGGATAATTTTCCCTTCTCTTCAATTTTTTGGAAGAGTTTAAACAGGATTGGTATTACTTCTTCTTAAAGTGCTTTGTAGATTTCACCTGTGAAGCCATCTGGTCCTGGACTTTTCTTTGATGGGAGATTTTTGATGAATGATTCAATCTCTTTAAATGTGATTAGTTTGTTAAGTTCTTATATTTCTTGTATAGTCAATCTAGGTTGTTTTTTTGTTTTGTCCATTTCATCTGGGTTGTCTAGTTTTTTGTTGGCATACATGTTCTGATAATATCCTCTTATGATCCTTTTTATTTCTGTGGGGTAAGTTGTAACTTCCTCCCTTTTTATTTCTGATTTTATTTATATGAATCTTCTATATTTTTTTGTTGTTGTTAGTCCAGCTAAATTTTGTCAATATTATTGATCTCAATCAACTTTTGGTTTTGTTGATTTCCTGTTTTTTTTTTCCCTCAATTTTATTTATTTCTGTTCTAATCTTTATTATTTCTTTCCTTCTGCTTGTTTTGGGACTTGTTTGCTGTTCTTTTTCTAGTTTCTCCAGTTGTTCACTTATATTTTTAGCTATTTCTTCCTTTTTAATACAGGTGTTTGCGGCTTTATCCCATACGTTTCGATAAGTTCGATAAGTTGTGTTCTCATTTTCATTTGTCTTTAGATATTTACTAATTTCACTTGCAGTTTCTTCTTTGACCCACTTTAGGACTGTGTTGTTTGGCCTCCATATGTTTGTAAATTTCCTTCTATTATTGATTTCCAATTTCATTTCATTATAATCTGAGAAGGTGCTTTGAATAATCTCATTCTTTTTTATATTTTTTGAGACCTGCCTTGTGACCTAACATGTGGTCTATCCTGGAGAATGAGCCATGAGCACTTAAGGATGTATAACCTGTTGATTTTGGATGCAACGTTCTGTATACGTCTGTAGGTCTAGCTTGTTTATCATATTGTTCAAGTTCTCTATGTCCTTGTTGATCTGTCTAGTTGTTCTAGCTAATGATGCGAGTGGTGTGCAGTAGAGGTGTCTATTTCTCCTTCAGTTTTGCCAGAGTTTGCCTCATGTATTTTGGGGCTCCCTGGTTTGGTGCATAGACATTTATGATTATTACTCTTCTCTACTGGATTCTCCCTTTTATTAATCTATACTGACCTTCTGTATCCCTTAGCTTTTTTGCATTTAACGTCTGTTTTGTCCAATATTAGTATAGCCACCCTTGCTCTTCTTTGGTTACTGTTTGCATGCAGTATCTTTTTTCCAATGTTTTTGTTTCAGCTGATTTGTAACCCTGAGTCTAAGATGAGCCTCTTGTAGACCACACAGGGATGGCTCATTTTTAAAATCTGTTCTCTCAGCTTATATCTTTTGATTGGGGAGTGTGATGGTTAAGCTAATGTGTCAGTAGCCCAGGTAATTGTGCCCAGTTGTGTGGTCAAGCAAGTACTGGGTTAATTATAATATAAGGATATTTATGGACTTTAATATCAGTGAGTTGATTGCATAGATGGTTGATTACATCTGCGATCAACCAAGGAGATTGCCATCAGCAATGAGTGATGTTTTATCCAATCAGTTGAATGCCTTAAAAGGGGAAGTGATTTCAGCATTCAGAGAGAAATTTTCAGCTCGACTTTGGACAGCCAATGTCTCCTGGGAACTCATCAAGGACCTTCCTCAGAGCCCCTGGTTTGCAGCCTGCCTGTGGAATTTGGACTTGTGCATCCCCAAGGCCACATGAGAGAATTTTATAAAATCTCAGACTATTTACAGATATCTCCTGTTAATTCTGTTTCCCTGAGAATCCTGGTTAACACAGGGAGTTTAACCCATTCACATTCAATGATATTACTCTAAATGCATTATTTACTTAAGCCATTTAGTCATTGGTTTTCATATGTCATATGGTATTTTCATCTGAATTTCTACTCTTTTGGTTATCCTTTCTGCTATTCTTGCCTTCCGTACTCTCCTCCAAGCCTCTGTCTCTCCTGTCTTTTTCTTTCAGGCTATAAAACCACCCTTTACTACTTCTGCAATGGCAGATTCTTTTTAAAGAACTCTCTTAGTTTCTGTTTGTTTTTGAATATTTTCAGCTCATCTTCTTATTTGAAGGACAATTTTGCTGGATAAAAAAATCTCGACTGGCAATTTTTCTCTTTCAGTATCCTAATTATATCATACCACTGTCTTCTTGCCTCCATGGTTTCTGATGAGAAATACACCCTAAGTCTTACTGGGTGTCTAAGTCTTACTGGGTGATGCTTGTATGTGATGGTTTGCTTCTCCTTTGCTACTCTCAGAATTTTCTCTTTATCTTTGATGTTTGGTATTCTAAATAGTATATGTTTTGGTGTAGGTCTATTAGGATTTATTCTGATTGAGGTACGCTGCAATTCTTGGACATGTGAATTCATTTCTTTCATGAGAGTTGGGAAATTTTCATCCATTATTTCCTCAAATACTCTTTCTGCCCCCTTCCCCTTCTCTTCTCCTTCTGGAACTCCCATGACATATATGGTGCTGCACTTTGTGTTATCATTCAACTTTCTGAGCCCCTGCCCAATTTTTTCCATTCCTTTCTCTCTCTGTTCTTCTCTCTTCAATTTCAGTGGTTCTTTCTTCTGTGTCACTTATTCATTCTTCTTTCATTTTGAGTCTGCTATTTTATGCCTATAATGTGTTTTTGATCTCATCTTTCATGTCTTTCATTCCCATGAGCTCTGTTATTTTTCTACTCAGGTTTTTAAAATCTTCTTTGTGGTTGCTCAGTTTCTTTTTGATGCCCTTTGTATCTTTTGCCATATTATCTTTCAACTCACTAATTTGATTTGGGAGATTTGTATGAATCTTGTTGATTAGTTGTCTCAAATCCTGTGTCTAGAAATAATTCTACTCTCTCTGTGTTCCCAACAAACAGTCCCAGTCAGTAGGGGGGCTGTTAAGGGGGTCAGATCTTTTTAGTGCCGTGCCTGCTCCTAGGGCCAACAATGGAACAGCCCTTCTCAGTCTGGAAGGGCTCATGGGACACAGCAGGCCAAATCTGTTGGCCAAATGCTGAATCAGCTTTAGGTTGCATCCCTTTCTTTACTGTTTCCTGGGGAGATCTCTGGCCCCCTCTGTCTGTAGTGACTGGCCCTAGGCCAGAGAATTCAAAGCTGGCTGCTCATAGGGTGGGGGAAGGGCATCTGTGGCTGCAGCTTCTACTTTCACTTCTGGGTGGTGTCCAGCCTTACGCTGGTGTCCTAAACCCAGAACATATTTTTCCAGGCTGTTTCTGCCTGTCCTCTAGCTATTTTTCTGAGAGAGAAGAGAGTCCTATGTCTTTCTAATCTGCCATCTTCCTGGAAGTCTTCCAAGACCATTGTATTTTAATTTGTGTGTTCCCTAGGAATTTAAAAGTCTTCTGTTTTGGGCTGCTATTCTGTAGGTATTGAATTTTCTTCAGAATAATATATAGTATAGAAGTCTAGTCTCTCAATTCTAATTGTGGTTTCTAGTTCTATCACTTACCAGCTAGTGCAGTATTTGGAAAAATCAATGTTTGCATTTTTGTTTCCTCTTTTGTAAAATGAAATTATTGAAAAGATAAATTGAGACAAGCTATATAAAGTACTTAGTGTTTGGCACCTGGTAAATACTCAATAAATGATAGCTGTTTGTACTGTCATTGTTTTGTTACTGTTATTCCATAGAACTTTATGAAATTCAGCTTTTACTAAAAATGAGTGGATTGCTAGCACACAACATACACAAAATTAACTCAAAATGGATCAGGAACCCAAGCAGTGAAACCGTAAAACTCTTAGGAAAAAATAACGTTCATGACCTTGGGATTTGGCAAAGATTTCTTAGATTTGACACTAAGTGCACAAACTAACAACAAAAATAGGTAAAACGAACTTTTGAACATCAAAGGGCACATTATCAGGAAAGTGAAAAGCCAACCTACAGAAAGGAAGAAAATAGTTGCACATCATATACCTTATAAGAGTTAATATCCAGAATATATAAAGAACTGCTGCAAATCAACAAGAAGACAAATAATGCAATTAAAAATGGGTGAAGAGCTTGAATAGACATTTCTCCAAAGAATATACAAATGACTAATAAGCACATGAAAAGAAGTTCAACACCATTAGTTTTCAGAAAAATGCAAATCAAAACCATGATATTTTACTTCATACCTCTAGAATGTCTTTTATTAAAGACAGAAAATAACAAGGATGTGGAGAAATTGGTGGGAATGCATTGCTGGTGGGAATGTAAAATGGTGCAGACACTATGGAAAACAGAATTACCCTATCACCCAACAATTCTATTTCAAGGTAATACTTAAAAGAATTGAAAATGGGAACATAAATATATTTGTACACCATTGTTCATTGCAGCATTCTTCACAGTAGCCAAAAGGTGAAAGCAACCCAAGTGTCTATCAGTGGATGAATGGATAAACAAAAGTGGTATATCTGTACAATAGAATATTATTCAGCCATAAAAAGGAATGAAGTTCTGATACATGCTACAGTGTGGATGAACCTTGAAGACATTATTTTTAGTGAAATAAGCCAGACAGAAAAGGACAAACATTGTGTGATTCTACTCAGATGAAATAGCTAGAATATGCAAATTCACAAAGAAGGAGCCAAGGAAAAGGGAATAAGGAGTTACTGCTTAATGGGTACAAGTTTTTGTTTTTTTTTTTGGGGGGGGGGAGGTGATAACACAACATTGTGAATATAATTAATACCACTGAATTGTACACTTGAAAGTGATTAAAAGAAAAAAATTGAGTTGTACAAATGTTATGAAAATAAAATTTTTTTTAAAAAAGTGAATCAGTTCTTGAGAACTACCATAGCCTACTCATTTTGAGTTGTATTTCTTAATTTTTCTCCTTTCATTCTAAAGATCATAATATAACATTCTAATGGTCTTTAACATGTAGAGTATAATCCTTCTTTTCTTTCCCCTTTTAAACATCATTGAAATGTACTCAATAAAATCACGGACTTCAAGCCAAAATTTGATTTTTAATGGGCATAAATTTCGAAAGTTATTTTAGGCCAACTGAAAGTAAAAGTTACAGTATTTTTAGAATAAAGAAAAAATAAAAATATTGATGCTTTATGAAAATTGCTAATATTCTTTGGAAATGCAGAAAACATTTTTAGTGTTCTTAATCACATGTTAATAGCATTTATATTTATAATTGTATAATATTTTCAATATTTTTATTGTATTTGGTGTTTTTAATAGGCTTCAGAAGATGAATTTTCCAAGTTACAATTGAAGGAAAGTATGATTCCTATTACTAAGTCGCTTCAAAAGTAAGTATTCTTTACTTAGTAAAACAAATTTTTCTTAATGCCTTTATTTCAAATTAAAAATCTGAGAGTTTCCCTTTTTCCTCATTCAAAGAATTTATAAATGTGAACTACAGAGCAAATTCATTTAAAAACTATGATTAAAAAGATAAAAGATGCTATCCATAGGCATTAGTGGATTTCTAAGACTTAATGCAGTCCTCAGGCAGCCATAGTACCAGGGTTAGTAAAGTTGCCTCACAATTCAGAATTTATGAGCTAACCTCTCCCTTAGAGCAAAGGATTAAAAATGATAGAATGCAAGAAGGGAAAAACTGTTCCTGCACTCGAATGACACTCCTAGATTGGTCCCAGTGTTTTCCACTTGAGATGATGTTGACATTGCCTCTCCCACTGGCTGTGAGCATGTTAGACTAATCGCAGGATAACATGACTGGCTTTTCTTCCACAATTATGAATAAATTTCTTTTAATAAAGCAAACTATTGGGTAGTAAGCCTGGGTAGTTGAAGACAGTGGTACATACGTGAGTGAACTTTCCATGAGAATGCCCCAGATGTGATCGTATTTCCTGATGACACAACTAGAAAGAAGATAAAGGAACTCAAAATATCTATGCATCATTGTGGTGACAGGACAGCTGGTTCCCAGATATACTTCATAAGACTCGGGATCCTGGTATTCCAAAATAGGCAGTCACCTTATTCTGACTCGGAGCCAGTTTTCAGTACAGGTTACACGTACATCCTCAAAATCATGAGTTAAAACAGCATAAAGAGCCCTCCTGACATGCCAGAGATCTTCATGGCTTCAGATCTGGACACAAGACAGCACCGGAAACAGGAGTCAATCTTTACTAATTTTTGAATATGTTATAGATTCAAATCCATCTTAGCCATTCCTTTGATTTAAATCAGAAAGTTACCACGTAGAATTATTAAGGTAGTTCCAAGAATAGATATACTAGGTATGTTTAAGATTATTGAAACACATTATTTAATAATGGCTATTCTCCTCCAGTTTTCTCTTAAGCCTGTGCTATTTCCTATTAAAATATTCTTAGGACCTTAATGAGTTACCCTTAGACTCCTAAAGTATAATGGATGTGAATGCCTCAGAGCTCCTCTCTTTTTATTTCTGAGTAATAGCAACAATTTGAGATAGTCTGTGTTGCTGTGGATATCCTGGAAGAATAACTTAGTTCATGAAATGTGTTTCCATATATTTCCTTTTAAATAAATATAGTAATCATCAATGAATTATTTGACACTTCATCACAGAAATCTAAAGTGAACATAATTTCGTGGATATAAAGATAGGTATAAATGCTTTCATGGTGATAATCCATCTATATTTTGGGTTACATTATTTTTTAAAAAGTGCTGGAAAATACAGGTATTTCCTGTAGTTATGATATTGGCAGAATAGCGAATCTTAATTTATGGGTTTGGTTGTGCAAATATAAAGTGCCTTCAGAAGATGGAATACTGAGTTTAGGAAATACTAAGATTAAAAATTTTTACTCTTATAACAGTTATTTCCCTTGGCCAGAAGTGGAACCAAACAAACACTGTCTTCTTTTTGTCCTTTCAGAATTTACTTAGGATTCTGTTATTTAAGGAAGTGGTGGAAAAGTGAAACACTAAGACATGTCAACTTAGGACTCTCCCCAATAATCTTGATATAAATATCTTTTTTGTTTTCATAGTTAAAAATATATCTATGTATGATTTTTTTTCTCCCTCTACTTAATTTATAATCTTGTCTAGGGTAGAAATGTTTCTTTGAAACTTTCCATAGTACTTGGGTATAGTGTTCTGTAACTAGTAGGATCCAGTGAGTAATGATGGTAACCAACATTTACTGAATATTTACCAAGTATCAGTGTCCTAAATGCTTTTGATTATAATTCATTTTATTTTCACAACCCTATGAGGTACATATTATTATTTTCTTCATTATACAGATGAGGGAATTGAACAGACATGGAGTAATAACTTGCCCAAGGTTACATAGTAAGAGTAAGCACTGGTATTCAAACCAGGCAGTCGATTCTGAAGTCTGTGTTGCTAATAACTGTGTTCTTAACACTACTCCCATTAATGATAGTGGTGAGTCCATTTAGACCAGGTGTAGGTCCTCAGTTGATCACCAAGGATAAAGACCTCATTCTGCTTTAAATTTCAAATTAGATGACCTCAAGCTTCCCATTGCTCTTAAAATCATTGATATAGAACTTTTGTTGTAGACGTACATGTATTTTCTGAGTTAAAGTATATTCCCTTGAAAGTGATTTTCTTGTTGAAAATGAACCACTGGGCTTAGGTAATTAAATCACCATAGAAATTGATAGTGATCCATAGTGATTTTATCATTTGCTAGAATTTTTTTAAGGTAGCTTTTTCTACCTTAAACAATCAATACTTTTACCTACATTCAGAATTCTGTTTTCAGGGATAGCATGATTCATGTTTTGTTGGATGGATTTTAGTTAGTCTGTTGGATTAGTTGAAAACATCTTAATTTGGCTTATGCTTTGCATTCAAAATTATTAGGCATTTTTATTGTTACAAAGTACCATTAAGTTTAAATTGAGAAAAGCATATTAGTACATTTTTTTCATTATTTTCTCTCTGTAAATTGTTTTAAGGACAATTTAAAATTAATTCAGTCTCAGGATTCTTTCTAGACTGCAAAATATTCTGGTCAGGCTTCATTTCATATTTTAAAAGAGACTCACCTTCTTCAAAAGTTACAGATTCTACTTTGGTTAGAATAAAATGGTAAAAAAAAAATAATAAAAAAGATGAAAGTCCTGTAATCATGTCTCCCTCCATTCCTCAACAGTTTTTTTGTTTTAATGATTGGATGGCTAACCAGTTTTAAGATATTGTTCATTAGCCTTAGGAAACTTGAAGCTCTTAGTTTGGTTTCTTTAATTCATTGGACACTGAGAAGACTCGTTGGAGCCGAAGTATAAATGGCTGATAGCAGCTTAAGATATTTCTTCTTCAAGAGGGATTTCTACTTTAATAGGAATAAAAGGTGTAATGTTTTGTATCCCTATAATACTTAGCTTTGTCTTATGCATTTACATATGGTGAACTCAATAAAAACTTGTTAAATGAAATCTCTATAAGAGAAATTTGTCATCTTTAATCAGATAAAAGGATTATAGTTTTTAAGCAAGGGACTGTCCTAAAATATTTTATTATCTTGTAGGCAAATAGCTCACTTCCTAAGTGAGCTTCCAATATAGTATTGCTCTTATTATATAAAAGTGAGCAATAGGAGACTAATCAATCATCCAATAAATAATTTGTATTTGGCTTTTGAATATCTTGTTTTCTATATAATTTGGAAATGAATGTGTGAGATTCTGTAATTCTCAATACTTAAAAAAATATTTTAAGGCCATATGTGAAGACCAAATTTAGTGATAGCTATAACGTTGTCCAGTTTCACAATTCTCTCATCTTGTTCAATATTCTGGTCTTCATCCTCCTCAGACTTAGAAAACATGATCTAAAGCAATGGTTTTCTTTATTCTAACTAATACTTTACTTAGATCTAATAGGGAATGGTAGACAGTTCACTGTGAAAAGTCCTTTCATCCAGTTCTTGCTGGATTCTAGGCTGAATGTAGGTCAACAAACAGTATTTAAGAGAACGGTCAGTAGTAGAACTAATAGGAAAACAAAGGCAAATTATCTATGAGTATATTGAAATAGGGCTAAACTGCCTTCATATAATCAGTCTATGTTACTTTCTTTTATGTCAGTTGTTAAGGTATTATAACATTACCCTTAAATTGTTTTCCCTGTTAGCTTGTTTTTTCACTTTTTCAAAGAAGAAAAGAATCATTTCCCTCCACAATTTTATCCTCCCTTACATATACCTTTGAAATAGCAATCACTTTCTGACAGCTACTTCTGTAAGTGGCTTATGTTTTATTCTCAGCAGAGTAGATAAATAGAGGTAAAATTAAAGGAACTGCCACCTGATTGTCCAGTTGAGATAGGGGGACCAAAAATTTCATGTTTCTACTTAGTTTCTCTATTCCCCCCCACCACACACCCACCCTTCCTGTCCTTCCATTCCTTCACCCTTTCTTCCTTTTTTTTCCTTATCTCCTTTTCTCCATTTGTGTTCTCTGTCCCCAAGCAAGTTGTACTAGGCCATTGTTTTAGAAAGGCATAAAATAAACTATATATGATTAGAAAAGGAAACTAATTATATTGAATTTAAATTATGAAAATATTAAAATAAAGTTGTGATATAGTAATATGTGCTTCTTCGTGCATTTAAAATAAGACAATACATTTAAAATGCAGGTAAGTTAAAATTCATTTTGTAAAAGCATATATCAATATGGAGGCCTTTTATATTGCTTGAATGAAAACATTAAACCATGGACTGGTCTTTTTTGTTTTGTTTTGTTTTGTTTTTTACTTTACCTCCTCTACATGTTGATCAACAAATAGAAAAAGGGAATATTGGAAAGCATTGATATCTGGGTCACCAGTGAAACCTCACTATTCAGTGGACAAACAACTAGGCTTAAAATTATCTGATGATTGGCTAGTTATGTCACATGAACTTTTGGACCATTGACAAGAAGACTTAGATCACATATGTTCTAGCAGCAGGTTTAATAACTATTGTAATTCTGAAGATATTTTGAGATGCCTGCAACAACTATAATGTGATATGAAGATGTCTATAATTTTTTGGGAGACAGGGTCACAGATACTTGTCAATTGTCTACATTCATAATTGAAATAAATGTTGACTTACAAATGGTGTTTAGTAAAAATGAAGATGAAAAATTTTTTTTCCCCATCCAATTTCATACAACGTCCAGGAGATCTATGGCCCTCAGGTATATAATTCCTTTTCTGGGAATTACAAGAAATAAGATAGGATTCTAGCCAGTTGTCTTTTACTTTCCCTTGAATTACAGGTACTTTAATAACAAACCTGAAAAGGGAAAGGAAAATAAGTTCTAAGTATATTAACAGATCATTCTTTCTCAAAAACATGTGTCTTTAGGAAGACTGTAATTCTTTGGGTAGAAAGATATTACTATAGGATGTAGAAATGATAGAACCTAGTTATTTTTACCTCTGATTGCTTAGTAACTTTGGGTGCGTTATTGTCCTTTAGTCAATGAGATGAGAATCAAAAAAATTAATTGAAATTGCCAAAAAGGGTAGCAGAATCCAGATTCTTCTCTCATTACATTTGAGTAAAAGTGTCTAAGAAGTACTCTAGAGTACAAGGAAATAGATATAAATGCAGTAATTAACACTATTTTCTTCAATGCCCTTATCCTGAGTGAAGTGGAAGACGTATTTTATTTAATCTATATGTATTGAACCTCTACCACATGATAGAGACTGTAGAATACAGTGGTATAGTTACAGTCTTTGAACTCATAATAGAAATAGAAATGACTAATATTGGAGATTACTGGGTAATAAAATTCTTTCTCTGTTTTTCTTACTATCTCTCATTTGTGATCTGAAATATGATTGATTAACTGACATTTTCTGAGTGGTCCTCAAGGAATTAAAGGATAGGGGAGAGGAAAAACTGAAATAATATATTTAGAGGGATACTGGAAAGTTGAGGGCCTCTGTTTTCCTGATTTGTTCAAGGAATGATTGAGTTTTCTCCACTGAGACCTGACCTACAATCTTGACTTTATTTTAGAGAGAAATCCAGGTTGTTGGTATAATACCACATTATGCCACATTACTGGAGAAGTCATTGGTTTCCTCCCACTCCCTTCCTAAAAAAAATGAGTTTTTCTCAAATTGAAACTGATCCCTAAGTGCTATTTTTTAAAAAAAATTTTAGCTATTTTGAATATAAATGTTAAAAATAAATTTTATCTTAATTTCTTAAATATCATACATAGCATACCAAACGAAAAGGTATCTATTCACAGAACTGTTGTGAAAATCATGTGGCAAAAAATGGTTTGTAAAGTGTGAAACAAATGATATCTGTTGTTATTGTTTCTTATTTGACTACTTAGAAGATTAATTTAAAAAACTTGAATGTAAAAAAATACATAATTTTTAAAGGTAATGCTTATAGAACTTTAGAGAAATTATTTCAACTTTATTATTATCCAGGTCTCAAGTTATTATGAGGAAAATTTCTCAAAGTTTGATATTTATATTAGTCTTTTAATTAATTTCTTAAAACTATTTGGAAGTTAAGCAATATAATCACCATTTCTTGTTGTCTGTGTGGCTATTCAGTCCTTAATATTGGTTCATAATGTGTTTTATACTTTTTAATGAAGGGCTTTGCACCATTTATCTCGCCTGAGAGACCTGGTTGATGATACCAGTGGGAAACAGTCACCGAAAATGTGAAGAGGAAAATAAAACTGTCTAACCAATAAATAGTCACCACAGAACAAAAATGTATTTTTTTTGCTATTACTTAAACTGACAAAGTAATTATAAGCTACACCTTATTCTGTGATTGGTTCAAGTATTATATATTTCTGAAAGACCAAACTTGAAAATGTCCATAGGTCTTGTGACCTATCCTCATTTTGTGTCAAAATATCAGAATCTTAACTGGAAGTACGCACAAGAAGTCCCAACTTTGGTCTTCAGGCTGGCAAATGTCTAATATTCAGACAGATGATTTCTTTTCTTGAAGGTTACATAGACGACTTCAACATCCTTATTTTATAATCTGATTCTCAATAATTAAATAACTATTCCTGATTTCTATCCAAAAGTCTCTGAAGTCAAATAGACTTTTTTGATACAGATAGCATCCACTTTTGAGGTGCTTAAAGGGATATCAATATTGTTATGGCATATCTTATCTACATGGAAATCCGTTTATTTTAAGTTTTCATAAGTCAAATATTTAGGTGTGTTGTTTTTGCAAATGACATCAATTTGATAGTGGACTGATGCAGTGCTAAAACTAAAGTTCTTTTAGTTTATATTGTGAAATTAAAGAGAACCTCCTCATTTAATTAATGCTTTGATTCTGTATTAAGCTAGTTTTAATATTTGACCGTTTATAAAATATTATTTTGGGTATTTGCAAATGTAATGGTTTGGTATTAGATTATTCCCCAGATTTTAGTTTTGAGGTTAGCTCAGACTAGTAAAAACTATGAGATCAGTAGGCAATTTCCTTCTGAAATTTCATAACTAAACTTGAAATGGATATGGAAAATCAGAAAACAAATTCCTATGTTTTAAAGCTATTTTATAAGAACTGAGCTTTTTTTAAAGCAGTTGGTAGTCTTCAAAGTTTGTCCTTAGCAGTGCCTGAACAGAGCACTATAATTTTGTAGTTTCTACCAAGTAAACTTCTAATAAGCCAGGAGTGTCTTTACCAGTAAAACTAAGAATTATGTCATAAAGCATAATTAATACAGTATATTAAAAAAGCCCAATGAAATTCAAGAATATCTTTGTATACAAATACTACCTACACATTAACACTTTACCCCATGGCAGCATCTTTGCCAGGTAGATTTACTGTCAAAATGACAGGAATTTCACTGGGTCAAAGAATTTGTTTTTTCTAA
>PVKH010013202.1:0-16948 GCA_004027955.1 Chaetophractus vellerosus | reverse complement strand
AAAGCCCTCTGGGGGCCCTCTGTTTGGGGTGATTTCCATATTGGAAGTCTAGGAGGTCCTACTGGGATTTGCATAAGTGTTACCTCTGGGTTGCCCTCCCGACTCATTTTGAAGTCTCTTAGCCCTATGAACTCATTTGTCTTTACCATTTCCCCCTTTTATTTGAAGTCTCTTCCCAGTTTTACTGCCCGTTGGCATTGGTTAGTAATCCCTCGTTGCCAGGGAGGCTCATCTCCGGGAGTCATGTCCCACGCTGGGAGGAAGGTAATGTATTCATATTCTGAGTTTGGCTTAGAGAGAGGCCACATTGAGCAACAAGGAGGTTCTCCAGAGGCAACTCTTAGGCACCCCTTAACACTAGGCTATTTCAATTTCAACAGCAATGACTCATAAGGCTAGTCATCAGTAACAGGGGCCCATCAATGGATTATCCTCCTTTGCCAGTCACTGCCCCTGTACTCAGGGGGATGTTGCTACTTATCTGGAGAATATGACAGAGATCTCCAGGATGGGAGTTCAGTGTTCCCTATTTAGTGATTAATACTTCACTCCATGACCATGTCCCGTGAGCCTTTGAACAATTACGTATGGCTTTTATGTATGTTCAGGTGGACTTCCTCCCATGCACCCCCAACCTTGACACCCCCCCCTCCAATGCTCCTCTCCCATACATGCAATGGGATATTATTCAGCCATAAAAAGGAATGAAGTTGTGATACATGCTGCAATGTGGATGAATCTTGGAGACATCATGTTGAGTGAAATGAGCCAGACACAAATGGACAGGTATTGTATGATCTAACTGGTATAAAATAATTCAAATATGCAAATTCTTAGAGTCAGAAACTAGAATACATGTTATCAGGGGCCCGGGTTGGGGTAGGGAATAGGGTGTTAGTGCTTAATTGGTATAGAATTTCTGTTTTGGGGGCATGGAAAATTTTATTAAAATATGGTGGTGATGAAAGCATAGCACTGTGAATGTAATTAATACTACTGTATCGTATATTTGGTATATTTGAAAGTGGTTAAAATGGGAAATTTTAGATTGTGTATATGTCATCAGAATAAAAATTTTTAATAAAAACATAGATATGTACAACACAAAGAGTGAACCCTAATGTAAATTATGGATTATAATTTTATTATAATTACACTAATGTTATTTCATTGTTGTAACAAAGGTACGGCACTAAAGCAAAGTGTTAATAATAGGGAAAGCTGTGTGCACGGAGGTTGAGGGGGATATATAGGAAATCTATATTTTCTGCATGATTTTTTGTAAACCTACCACTGCTCTAATAAAAAAATGAAAACAAAAATCATGCCCAGAATTCTCCTTCATCAAATAAAACTCTGAGATTTGAAAAAGCAAAAGCTCACCAAAGATGTAGAAGACATAAGGGCATCCTGTTGTCTGGCAGATTTGACCACCGGCAAGGAGGCTGATGCAGGTTCTCAGGGCAGATCTGAACAGAAGAGGTGAGGATGTTCTTGGTTAGAGGCCCTGCTTGGGACCCTGTATGCATACAACAGATTGACTCCTTAGCAAAGGTTAGCTGGACAGTGATTAAAGGGTTGAGCTTCAATACAGGTTATACAGGTTCAAATCCTGTTCCTTCACTCAGTAGCTAAGTGATCCTTGACAATTTATTAGTCTCTTTGGGTCTCAATTTCCTTATGTGTAAGATGGGAATAATTATATGTAACTGTTTCATAAGGTGGTTCTGAGGCTGCAATGAAATCATACGCACAAAGCACTTCCAAGAATGTTTGACACACAGAAAGCCTGCAGTTTTGATGAAGAAAAGTGCAGGATAGCGGTTTAGAGCAAGCACTGTGGAGGCAGAGAGGTTGGGGCATAAGGTCTTGGATCTGTTGATATGCCAGTGCAGAGCGCTCATGGGCAGTGTGCGTGAGGAGAGGTGTAGCATGGCCATTACCTCCTGAAGCAATGCTGAGGAGTTGAGTCTTTTCCATCAGTGGAGCTCATTTGACCCAAGTTGAATACTGACCCGTAATTACAATAACCTGGGGGGGAAAGCTGCATTCTTGGATGTCTGAGGTCATTCGGGAACCCATATTTCATTCATACTTAGAAAATACCGCGTCCCATGGCTATGCCTTGAACGATCAGAATGACAACAAGCAGGGCCACTCCAGAATCAGCTGCCAGTGGAGCCAGGAAGGTCACGCTGGAGGAAATGAACACGCCAGCACCAACCACACGCATGATTCCAAGTGGTCGGGCCACAAAGACACTAGGGATTGGAGCCAAGAGTGAGCCATAATTGACACAGCTGAGGGTGATTCCCTGGATTTCAGGGCTCCAGTCATACACAGAGGCCACACAAGAAAGAGAGTCTCACTGCTCATTCGTCCTTGGTTAGGGCATTGACAGTCTTAATTGTGAGGAATTGAGAAGCAAAAAAATAATAGGCAGTGCTCTTCCATTTTCTCTATAATTCCTCTATTCTACCAATCTATAAAAAAAACTAAATATATGTCCAATATGCTCCTTCCCCTCACCCTGACACAACTGACCAATTAAAAAATGTATAAGAAAGCCTATAAAAAATAAAACATCATATGTAAGGTTAAAAAAATATAGAAAGTTAGAAATGAAAGTAGATGTAATCTGTAAAACTTACTCTGTGGTGATTCTCACCACTGTAGAGAAAGCTTTATATGTATCTGTCCATTAAAGAGCAAAATCTCCTTCCTTCATTCTAACTTAGACCCTGGTTACACTCATAGAGTAAGTAGGGACATAATATCCTTAGATATACATTATGTTCCTTGTGTTGTTCTTGGCACCACATAGTAGATGCTCAGTAAATGTTTACTGGGTAAATGAATCACATCCTTTTATAAGATAACTTCCTAAGTGGTGACACCATTTTAGCCAAAGAGTCCAGGGTTTCATCAAACTTAGCACTGCCTTAAATTCCTTTAGACTTTCATTCCAGTAGTCCTGGGAGTCAGTGGGGCCCTTTCTTGGGCTCGCTGGGGGCAGGGGCTGTTTTGTTCACCATTGCAATGGTGAACAACATTCGTCCATTTTTTGGGCAAAAATCATAAAATTAGCTGCAGGATGAAGGCCACCCCATGTCTGACTGAACAAAAGCCTGAGATGAGAGGGCACAGACAGCCTTATAATTAGAATGCTTTTCTATGGCCTTTCCTAAATCGGGAAGAGAGAGAAGACTTAAGTCTCTCTGTGAGGCCACAAGACAGTTGGTTCCCCTGGGAAGCACTGCTCAAGGGGAGGTCTGGATGAACACGTGGAGTTGGCCAAAGCAATCCTTAGGCAAGAATTTTCCAGGTTGGGCTCTGGGGTGAGCTGATGAGATGGGAATGGAAATGAGTGGATTTAGAGAAAGAATTGGCTAGAAGCAGTGATGGATTGGATATAGAGAGTGAGAGAGAGTAGGTTGTTGGAAGTGACTCCAGGTATCCCCTTGCACAGCTGGGATTGTTGGCAATGCTGCTTCTACCTGGGTAATATGGACGACTAATGGGGATGGGAGAGATGAAGCTTGAAAGGCATGGTCTAGGGTTAAATTATAGGAGTATTTAAGCTTCATCTTGATGCTGTGATCTAGGCTTGCACAAAATTCGCCTGGGTTTCATGGGAGCCTTGAGGTTGATCCAAACACATTAGTTTGACAACGGCTGGAAGCGTTTGATAGACTTTCCCTGCAGAGGAAGTCCAGAGGTGATATGTGAACACTTGTCCTTGAGCATGTGGGTGGGTTGACCCTGGCTCCTACAAGGCAGTGAGAGCACTTGGAGTGGCCAGCACTGTGCCCTGTTGTGCAGTGACACTCTTGAAAAGTTCCAGGAGTTGACAGCCAGAGCCTCACCTTTGGTTTAACCAGGGAAGCATTTAGTCAAGCCCCCATCCACAAAACTTTACATTGGAAATTTCATCAATATCACATTGATAGGGCAGAGTAAATTAAGGAAATGCCACATTTCTGGTATTGCCTGCTCCTAGCCAAGGACAGGGATGTCTTCTCATGTGTTCAAGTCTTTTTCTCTGTCCCAAGGTGGAGTTAAGTGCCACACAATTTTTAATAGTACTTTTTATTACTTACGTAACTGAGTTCATTTTCTTATCATTTTTGTCAGTTTTCCCCTTGGGTTTTTGACTAAAAAAAAAAGATTAGGTGAGAATAATTGATTATTTTTGCCATTTGTAATACTTATTTCATCCTCTTGGGTAATTTTATTCACTGGCATTTTTGAAACAATGTTCAATAGGAGTGGTAAGACTGGGTGCCCCTGTCATATCTGAATTTACTGGGAATGCTTCTCACTTTACACCACTAGTTAACTGACAGTCATTAGGTTTGCTGGTGTGACATGTACTTTTTTAATATATAATAATTTTTTTATTTTTTAAAAGATACTTAGATCACATAAATGTTACACAAAAAGTATAGGGGTACCCATAAGCCCCACCTCCCACGCCTCCCACAACCTCCTACATAAACATCCTTCATTAGTGTGGTACATCACCTGCAATGGATATACACATCCTGGGGCTTTGCCATTAAGCATGGACCATAGTTCACATTGTAGACCACACTCTCTCCCACACAGTTCTGCATGTTATATGATGATATAAAATGGCCTATATCTGTCGTTGCAATGTCACTCAGGATAAGTCCCAAGTCCCAAAAAAGACCCTGTATTACAACTGCGTTTCCCTCTCCCTGCCACCAAAGTGTCCAGTGGCCACTGGCTCCATATTAATGTTGTAATTTCTTCCACTGCTTGAATCACAATATATCTATAACAGAATACCTGTAAGTCTACTCTAGTCGATAGCTCTTCCCCCAATCCTGAGGAGTCTGGGATGGTGATGTCCACTCCACCTCCAAGTGAGAGGGGGCTTATATCCCATGGATAAGATGGATAGGATTATCTTGCCTGCAGATGCAGACTCTTTCCATTCCCTGGATGGCCATTGTCCATCATCATCTCCCCGCCAGGTGTCCTGGGTGAGTCCATTGAGATGTAGAGTAGGAGTTGCAGCTCCACCGAGATTCTGGGCAGCTGGCACATGGACAGCCTGAAGACTCCAGTCTCTGGAAGTACACCTACAAACTCCAGCACCACATATAAGTCTGAATAGAAGGGATAGATGAACCATATGCAAGGAAGACATATTTGAGTCCAACTCTGCCACTGTAATGACCACAGATTCCAAAGTAGGGCCCACTGATAAGGCAACTCATAAGGCTATCTGCCCTGATATAGGACCTGGGTATCTTCAGAGCCCTCAGGACCCCCTCTATTTGGGGTGATATCTACATTGGAAGCCTATGAGGTCCTACTGAGATGTGCATAAGCGTTACCTCTGGGATGACCTCCTGACTCACTTCAAAGTCTCTTAGCCATATGAACTGATTTGTCTTTACCTTTTCCCCCTTTTATTCAATGCCTTTTTCCAGTCATATTGCCAGTTGGCACTTGGTAGTAATCCCTCGGTGCCAGGAGGCTCATCCCCGAGAGTCATGTCCCACACTGGGAGGAAGGAAATGCATTCATATGCTGAGTTTGACTTAGAGAGAGGCCACATTTGAGCAATAAGGAGGCTCTCGGGATGCAACCCTTAGGTACCCCATAACAATAGGCTAAGTTTCAATTTCAAGAGCAAAGACTCATAAGGCTAGTCATCAATAACCAGAGCCCATAAGTAGATCATCCTCCTTTGTCAGACACTGCCCCTGCACTTGGGGAACTGTTGCTGCTCCCTTGGAGAATGTGGCAGAGCTCTCCAGATGGGAATTCATTATTCTCTCATTTATTGAGTAGATTCTCCACCTACTGTGACCATGCCCCATGAGCATTTGAACATTTTTATATACCTTTTATGTATTTTCAGGTGAACTTCCTCCCATGCACCCCCCATCCCTGACAACCCCCCACTAACAATCCTCTCCCGCCCCAGTTGTAACCCTTCTGTGATGCAAAGCTTCTTTAAAGATAAAGTCAATACAATAGCCAAATATAAATTAATAGGAAAATGAAATAAGAATGATAAGTTTAAATATAAGAGATAAAATACATGAAAACTTTTAAAAAAACTAGAACTAAAATAAAATTAAAAGATTGGGATAGTTAAAAAATGAAAAATATTTTAAAAAATAAAAAAAATTTTTTTTGACATTTTGCCTTTTATCACTGCAATATCTGGTGTCCAGTCTGTACCGTGGCACCTTCCCCCTCTCACTCCCCAGTGTCTCACTATTTTTCATTTAATTTTCAAAGAAGTTTTAGATCATAGCAAAGTCACACACAAGAGACTCTCATATACCCAACCTCCTCCCCCTTTCCTCACCCCATATTAAAACCTTTTTGTATGTGGATGGTAACATTGCTATAACTGATATACAGATAGTGAAACATAGCTACTAAACATTGTCAATGGTTTACAGTATGGTTTACATTTTAGACCATACACTTTTATAAATTTTGATATTTACTATGCCCTGTGTCCAACCCTGTAAGGTAATGAAAAACATTTCCACTCACCACTAAATACTCCCTGTTTGATCTATTCTGTTCCTCCCTCCCCATCCCCCCAGGGCCCACAACGATCCCCTGGCTTGACTCATTGGATGACAAGATTCATAGTTACATGCAACAAGAGGTCTTGACACACTGGTTTGTCCTCCCCTATTAGGAACCGCCCTTGCTCTTAAAAGACACCCACCTGTATATTTCTGAGCAAATCATTTCTCCCAAAGATGGGAGTCCATCTCCTTCCCGCTCATTGTGTGGGTCTCAACCCACTGATACAACACGTTATGACAGGATGAACACTCACACACTCCCTAGAAGCCTGCTCCAAGTGTGCCCTGTCCTGAATGTCCCCCCAACCAACACCATACACCCGTGACGCTTCCTCGTTATATTGCCATAAGAGCATTCCCACCTCTGTATTTTCAACCTCATACCCAAAATTCCCAAGTGTTCACCTGGTCCCTCTCCGATCTCTCTGCCCAATATCCTGGGTATTCTAACCCACCCTTCCTAATCTACCCACCTGTCAACCCTGCACCACCAAACCCAATAAAATCAATCTACAACTACACTCTATCACTTTACCATAGATTACGTCCGTATGGGTGAAGGCTGGCAACTTTCTCTTCTCTTTCTCTTTCTCGTAAACTTATCTTTCAGACAATAGTTCTCAAGGATTGCTCAATTTCCTAAATTCATATCAGGGAGGTCGTGTATTGTTCATCCTTCAATGCCTGGCTTCCTTCATTCAACATAAGGTCTTCAAGATTCATCCATGTTATCCTGTGTGTTAGCACTTTATTCCTTCTTACAGCTGAGTAATATTCTATTGTGTGTATGGACCACATTTTGTTTATCCATTCATCTGTTGATGGGCACCTGGGTTGATTCCAACTTTTCACAATAGTGAACAATGCCACTATGAACATTGGTGTGCACATATCTGTTCGTGTCTTTCCTTTCAATTCTTTTGGGTATATACCCAGCAGTGGAATTGCTGGATGATATGGAAGCTCTATAGTTAGTTTTTTGAGGAAATACCAAACTGTCCTCCATAGTGGCTGAACCATTCCACAATCCCACCAGCAGTGGATGAGGGTTCCCATTCCTCCACATCCTCTCCAACACTTATAGTCTGCTGTTTTTTTAATAGCTGACATTCTAATGGGTGTAAGATGGTATCTCATTGTAGTTTTGATTTGCATTTCCCTAATAGCTAGAGATGTCGAGCATTTTTTCATGTACTTTTTAGCCATTTGTATTTCTTCCTTGAGGAAGTGTCTTTGCAGGTCACTTGCCCATTTTTTAAATGGGTTTTTTGTCTTTCTATTTTTTAGGTATAGAGTTTCTTTATATATGCAGGATTTTAGGCTCCTATCAGATACATGATTGCCAAATATTTTCTCCCTTTGGGTAGGCTGCCTTTTTATTTAATTGATAACATCCTTTGAGGTGCAAAAGTTTTTAATTTTGAGGAGATCCTATTTATATAATTTTTCTTTTGCTGCTTGTGTTTTGGGTGTGAAGTTCATGAAACCATTTCTTATTACAAGGTCCTATAGATGCTTCCCTATATTATCTTCCAAGGTCTTTATGGCCTTGGTCTTATATTTAGATCTTTGATCCACCTTGAGTTGATTTTTGTATAAGGTGTGAGATGGTGTTCTTCTGTCATTCTTTTGGATATGGATATCCAGCACCACTTGTTGAAGAGGCCATTCTCTCCCAGTTGAGTAGGCTTGGTGGCCTTGTCGAATATCAGATGACTGTATATATGAAGATTTATATCAAAACTCTCAATTTGGTTCCACTGGTCAGTATTTCTATCCTTGTGCCAATACCATGCAGTTTTGACCACTGTAGCTTGGTAGTATGTTTTAAAGTCAGGTAGTGTGATACTTCACCTTTACTTTTCTTTTTCAATATGTCTTTGGTGATTCAGGGCCTCTTACCCTTCCAAATAAATTTTTTAGTTAGTTTTTGCAATTCCTTAAAAAATACAGTGTTGATTTTTATAGGGATTGCATTATATCTGTAGATTAGTTTGGGTAGGATAGACATCTTGATGATGTTTAGTCTTCCTATCCATGAATAGGGAATATTCTTCCATTTATTTAAGTCTTCTTTGGTTTAATTTAACAGTGTTGTATAGTTTTCCATATATAAGTCCTTTACATCTTTAGTTAAATTTATTCCTAGGTATTTGATTCTTTTAGTTACTATTGTAAATGGTATTTTTTTCTTGATTTCTCCTCAGTTTGCTCGTTATTGATGTACAGAAATGCTGCTGATTTTTGAGCATTGATCTTATAGCCTGCAATGTTACTGAACTCCTTTTTAAGTTCTAGAAGCTTTGTTATAGATTTCTCAGGGCTTTCTACATATAGGATCATGTCTTCTGCAAATAATGAAATTTTTGCTTCTTCTTTTCCAGTTTAGATGTGTTTTCGTCAGCCACAGGTGTGCCTTTTGAAATATACCAAAGATTGGTCAGTCTTTATAAAGGGTATTTATTTGGGGTAGATGCCTACAGTTACCAGGCCACAAAGCATACGTTTCTTCTCATACCAAAGTCCACGTGTTGGAGCAAGATGGCTGCCTACGTCTGCAAGGGCTCAGGCCTTTGGGTTCCTCTCCTGCCGGGGCTGCATTTCTCTCCGGGCTTAGCTTCTGTTTCCTCCACAAGTTCAGCTGTAGACCATGAGGTTCTCTACGCTTTGGCTCTCTCCACAAGGCCAGCTGTAGACTATCTGGCAAACGGTTCACTTATCTTCTCCTGGAGCGCTTCTCTCCAACATCAGAACTGCTTCTCAAATCTCTTCTCTAACTCTCTGCAACTCAAATCTGCTGCCTGGCCTTTACACTTGAGAACACACCCACCGAGGAGCGGGGCCCAACACCTTCCTGATGTGGCCAAGTTAATGCCCTTATCATAAACCAATCATGCCCAGATGAACACGTGAGTTTACAAGCATAATCCAATTTATATTTTTGGAATTCATAATTACATAAAACTCAAACCGTTACAAGATGTCTTTTATATCTTTTTCTTGCTTCAGCGCTAGGGAAAGTACTTCTAAGACTATGTTAATTAGGAGTGGCAACAGCGGGCATCCTTGTCTTGTTCCTGATCTCAGAGGTAAGGCTTTTAGGGTTTCACCATTGAAGGTGGTGTTAGCTTTGGGTTTTTCATATATACCCACTATCGTGTTCAGAAAGTTTCCTTCCATTCCTATCTTTTGCACTGTTTTTATCAGGAAAGACTGTATTTTGTCGAATGCTTTTTCTGCATCTATAGAGATGATCATGTGGTTTTTTTCTTTCAATCTGTTTATGTGGTGTATTACATTGATTGATTTTCTTATGGTGAAACATCCTTGCATTCCTGGAATGAAACCCACTTGGTCATGGTGTATAATTCTCTTGATATGTTGTTGAATGTGATTAGCAAGTATTTTGTTGAGGATTTTAGCATCTAGGTTCATTAGAAAGATTGGTCTGTAATTTTCCTTTCTTGTGGTATCTTTGTTTGGCTTTGGAATTAAGGTAGTTGGCTTCATAGAATGAGTTAAGCAATGCTCCTTCTACTTCTATTTTTTGGAAGAGCTTAAGCAGGATTGGTGTTAGCTCTTTCCAGAATGTTTGGTAGAATTCAGCTGTGAAGCCATCTGGTCCTGGGCTCTTCTTAGTTAGGAGGTTTTTTGATGACTGAGTCTATCTCTTTACTTGTAATTGGTCTGTTGAGTTCATCAGTTTCTTCTTTTGTCAATGCAGGCTGCTTGTGAGTTTCTAGGAATTTGTCCATTTCCTCTAAATTATCATTCTTGTTAGCAGATAATTTTTCAAAGTATCCTCTTATGATACTCTTTATTTCTGTGGGGTCAGTAGTGATATCCCCTTCCTCATTCCTTATTTTGTGTATCGTCATCTGCACTCTTTTTCTTTGTTAGTCTGGCTCAGGGTTTGTCAATTTTATTGATCTTCCCGAAAAACCAGCTTTTGGTTTTATTTAATTTTTCTAGTGCTTTCTTATTTTCTATTTCACTTAGTTCTGCTCTAATCTTTGTTATTTCCTTCTCTCTACTTCATTTGGGGTTAGTTTTTGTTGTTTTTCCATTTAGTCCAGGTGTGCAGTTAAGTCTTCAATTTTAGCTCTTTCTTCTTTTTTAACATATGCATTTATGGCTGTGAATTTCCCACTCAGTACAGCTTTGGCTGCATCCCATTGGTTTTGATATGTTGTATTGTCATTTTCATTCATTTTAAGGTGGTTACTGACTTCTTTTGAGATTTCCTCCTTGACTCACTTTTTGTCTCAGAGTGTGTTGTTTAACTTCCATATCTTTGTGCCTAATCTGGTTCTCTGGCCCTTAGTGATTTCCAATTTCATTCCACTATGGTCAGAGAAATTACTTTGTATAATCTCAATCTTTCTGAATTCATTGAGTGTTTTTCTGTGGCCTAGTATGTGGTCTATCTTGGAGTATGATCCATGTGCACTCGAGTAGAATGTATATCCCGCTGTGTTTGGGTATAGCATTCTGTATATGTCTATTAGGTCCAGGTCCTCTAATGTAGTATTCAGAGTCTTTATTTCTTTATTGATTCTCTGTCTAGATGTCCTGTCTAATGGTGATAATGGTGTATTAAAGTCCCCCACTATAATTGTAGAAGAATTTATGTCTCCACTTAGTTTTTCCAGTGTTTGCCTCATGTATTTTGAGGCACCCAGATTAGGTGCATAAATGTTTATGACTGTTCTGTTTTCATGAAAGATTACCACTTTTACTAATATATAGTGTCCATCTTTGTCTCTTCTAATAGTTTTGCATTTAAAGTCTATTTCGTCTCTTATTAGCACAACTACTCACACCCTTCATTGTTCATTGTTTGCTTTTAAGATTGTTTTCCAGCCATTCACTTTCAGCCTCCTTGAATCCCTGGGTCTAAGGTGGGTTTCTTGTAGACAGCATATAGATGGATCATACTTCCTTATCCATTCTGCCAATCTGTGTCTCTTGACTGATGAGTTTAATCCTTTAACATTCAGTGTTATTACTCTCAATGAATTTCTTACATCAGCCATATTTTCTTTGGGTTTATGTATGTCATATGTTGTTTTTTATTTCTCTTTTTGTCTTTTTAGTTGTTCTTACACTCTCTTCCAACACTCTCTCTCCTGTTTTTTCCTTTCAACCTGTAGAGCTTCCTTTAGTATTTCTTGAAGTTCAGGTTTCTTATTGGCATTCTCTCTTAATTTCTGTTTACCTGTGAATATTTTGAACTCTCCATCATTTTTGAATGCCAGTTTTTCTGGATAGAGAATTCATGGCTGGAAGTTTTTTTCTTTTAGTACCTTGAATATGTCATACCACTGCCTTCTTGCCTCCATGGTTTCTGATGAGAAATCAGCACTTAACCTTATTGTGCTTCCCTTGTATGTGATGGTTCTCTTTTCTCTTGCTACCTTGAGTATTTTCTCTTTATCTTGAGCATTGGACATTTTGATAATTATATGTCTTGGAGTAGGCCTGTTGGGATTTATACTGTTTGGGGTGCACTGTACTTCCTGGACATGACCATCCATCTCCCTCAATAGGGTAGGAAGTTTTCAGCCATTATTTCTTTCAACATTCCTTCTGTTCCCTTTCCCTTCTCTTCTCCTTGTGGGATGCCTATATTGTGTATGTTTGTGTGTTTTGTGTTGTCGGTCAAATCCCTAAGTCCATGCTGGATTTTTTCTATCTTTTTATCTACCTTTTCTGCTATCTGTTTGATTTCAGATGTACTGTCTTACACATCACTAATTCTTTCTTCTGCCTGTTCAAATCTGCTGTTATGTGAATCCAGCATCTTTTTGATTTCTTGGATTGTCCTATTCATCACATCATATCTGTTATCTTTTTATGTATGCTTACAATATCTTCAGTATGTTCTACCAGTGTCTTCTTAATATCCTTAATCTCTTCCTTCACTTCTTTAAGTTGGTCCATTATATTTGTTTGGACAGCTTTGATTAGTTTTTTGATGTTCTGCATCTCTTCCTGGTTTTTAGTTTGTTCATTGGACTGGTCCATGTCTTCTTGTTTCTCAGTATGGTTTGTAATTTTTTGTTGCCCTCTGGTCATCATTTTATCTTGATGGGTTTATTCAGTTGATTAACTTCTCTCTCTGCTCTAGAGTTCTGTGTGTGTGTTAAGTTTTCTCTTTGACACTTTGTTCTTCTTGTTCTATTTCCTTGCTTTTTTTCTATGTTCCCTTGAAGGAAAAAGATTAGGGCCAGAGGAATCGAAAGAGGTAAGAAAGAAAAAAAGGATAATAGTAATATTGGTAAATATTAGAATAGGGGTCATATAAGATTTAGTAAAATGAATATTTAACTCATGTAGGCAGGGTAGAGTAATAGGGGAAAAAAGTGGAATACCTACAATGGAATGGGAAACCAAATAGAGAAAAATATATAGAATGATTTTAAAGGCCAGAATAATGAAGAGAGAAAGAAAGAGTAAAGAAAGCGCTGAAAGGAAAAAGTTAATAAAAATAAATAAATAAAATAAAACAGAGTAGACAAGATAGAAATCGACACCCATGAAGCTGAGGATTCTTGAAAAAAGGTGGAATGTAAGAACCACAACAAAAAGCAGGTTTTGAGGCAGATTTTACTGTGTAAACTAAGTTAAAAAATTTTTTTAAGTAACCTTTTTTTTTTTTTTGGAGAAATAAGGGACCCAAAAGAAGGCCTCTTCTAGACCACCCCCTCCACTGACAGGACCCTAAAAAGGTTTGTGGAAACTTATCAAACACTTCCCACTGCCTGACCCCCCTGGGGGAGCTGAAACTCTGATACTCCTCAGCATGGAACTATAAAATTGGCTGACTCCACCCCCTCTCGAGCCAAGCTTCCATATCCCAGGGCCGCTAGGTAAACCAGGCTTCCTCAGCAGATTCGCCTCTCCCCTCAGCCCAGCACCACTCAAACCGGCTGGTGTGCTCCCAAAGCGGCAAGGGGGTCCAGGCAGCCAAACCCACAGAAAGGAAACCCCTCTCCACCCTCTGCCAGAACCCTCCCACTCTCGGAGAATGCTCCCTCTCACCCAGTTGCTGGCATGGGTAGGGGCTCAGCCTAGCCCTTTGCTCTGAGGGTGCGGCTTAGCTGTCCCAGTCCACGATTTCCAGCTGGGGAAAAACTCATGATTTTATGTTGAGCGATCCACCTCACTGTCCAGCTCCCTCCAGATCAATAATATCCCTAAGGTTCTCACTCTGTGGATTCCCAGAACAGACCACTCAGGCAGGATCCAGTCCCCAATCAGTCGTCCTCTGCGAGAGAGATGGCAAGTACCCACCTAAACTGATGCCATCTTGCCCCTTCCTCCTGATATGTACTTTTATTATAGTAAGCTATCTTCGTCCTATTTTTAAATATCTCATGGAAATATGTGAGTTTTAGCAAACGTATTTTAATCCTGGAATCAGACGCCCGGATTCCAGTCCCAGCTGCTGGGTGGCATTCTTTCCCATTGGCGGGGATGTTTTTGATAGCCAGGGCTGGCATTCTGTTTTAATTTAATTTAAAGTGCCGTCCTGCCCTTCTAAGGCCTCCAAGGTAACCGAGGGGCAGCTACAGCCCTCAGACACCACACACACAGGATTCCTGCAGATTCTAGAACAGGGGCTGTTCTGCAACATTTGAAAGGCTGAGTGCATGAGAAGCCATTCTGCTCCGGGGGTGGCTGCAGCAGGGATGGGATGTATAGCCGATGGTCAACGGAGGGGTTCCCCTAAGGATCACCCACTTTGTGCTACACATAGCTAGAACATTAGTGGTGTTTCATCCTGCATTTGCGAATTTCCTGAAAGCGGCCAACCAGACCTTTGCTCCCCCAGTCTTCCAAAGTCTGTGGAAGCTTCTAGACCCCCATATTAAACCCCTCTCTATTTGAAATGCTTACAGTAGCTTCTGTTTTTCTGGCTGATCCCAGACTGACACATAAGCTCATGGCCCTCTGGAGGGAAAGGGGACAGGAAGGAAGGTCAATGCCGTGTTGCCTCCATCCCAGCCCCATGGACTCTTATGTGAGCCTGATAAAGAGAGAGTGATGGAAGTGGGTGTGGCTCAAGCAATTGAGTCCCCGCCTACCACATGGGAGGTGCTTGGTTCAGTTCCCAGTGCCACCTAAAGAAGACAGCGAGCTGTCGCGACAGGCGGGCGTGGCAAGCTGACGCAACAAAAGATGCAAGAGGAAAAACATAATGAGAGATACAACAAAGCAAGGAACAGAGGTAGCTCAAGCGATTAAGCACCTCCCTCCCACACTGGAGGTCCCAGGTGCAGTTCCCAGTGCCTCCTAAAGAAACAAGGAAGACGAACAGACACAGCAAGTGCAAACAACAAGGCAGGGGGGATAAATAAATAAAAATAAATCTTTGAAAAAGAGAGAGAGAGTGAGCTCCAGGGACGCTGGAGCCTAAGCAGCTCCTTTGTTGGCCAGGTGACAAGATGTGACGTATAAGGGAGAAGGGTGACTCCCTAGAACGCCTTGATCTAGTCCTATGAGTGTCACAGAAGCGCAGCTGTCAGGATGTCAGGAGACTATGGGAGCACTGGCACCTAGAGGAAGCACCAGCAGTGTCCAGAAAGTGTGATGCAGAGGACCCAGCAGTGCCAGTGCTCATGGGCCAGAGAGAGGGATTTAAGGAAGGCTAATGTTGGGGCCCAGCTGATGAAGCAGTCATCAGGGTTCATTCATAAGCATTTGTGAGAAACACTTGTAGGCTCAACAAAATAACCAGGTGGAACGTTGAGGAGCAGCTGAGGTTCTACCTTCACAGCCTCGTGGGGCTCAGACAAGACAGGGATAATATTGTTAGCACGGTGTCTTTGTAACCACAGACTGGAGTAAAGTGGCAAGAAAAGGGTTGCCTGGCAGACCTGTCACTGATGGGGTGGGTCACCAGAGGATGGAGTTACATGGCTGCACAGTTATAGAAAACTGGAGGAAACCAGAAAATCTGGTGTTTTCAAAGACCACCCAGGAGTCCCACTTTTTGGACATATCATAACCGAGAGTTCCAATGACTGCCGAAAGGGGGCTACAGAGGGGGCATCGCCTCACACTCGTGGACATCCTATGAGGTAGGTATTGTTATTATCATTCCATGTTTGCAGATCGAGAAAATGAGGTGCAGGAAGTTTAACTAACTTGCCCAAGGTCATACAGTAGGTGGCGGAGTCGGGATTGCAGATGCAGGCAGTCTGGTTTCCATACTGCTCCAGGGTAAATTTTTATACATAAGTTCTCCATAGATCTGATGTTGAGAGAGCTAGGATGGAAGAATCTGGCCAATGATACACTTCAATAGATTCTCAAATATTTATAGACGGATGATATTTTAGAGAATTCTTCCATTTTACAGAGAAGGAAACTGATACCAACGGAATAGTACTCATTATGTGTCCAACAGAATGTTGTCGAATAGTATTAGAATGCACGTCTCCTGATTTCTTCTTTTGTGGATGAAATTAGGAGAACCTTCTGTGCTCACTTCCCAGCAGACGTCTTAGCTAACTTGTTGAGGATTATAAAAGCATTTCCTCTTGGTTAGTGTTTTTTCTCCTTGAAGGCATTGTCTTATGAAAGGCCTGTGATCTTAGAGAGTTAATGAATAGTTTTGTGTCATTAAGGGTTTAAGGTATAACAGGCTTTCCACAGTCTTCCTTGTGGCATGTTATAGAAAAGCATTAAGTTGTCATAGCGAAGGAGTGAAGGTGACGGCTGTGTCATGGGGTAAAGAGAAGCCAGTTCTCTTTGAGGCAGGTCTGGATCTGACATAAGCAAAGAGATGAAACGGATGTCATGGGCTCAGAATCAGAAAAGCTACTCTTGGTTTCTGTCCCTCCTACTCGGCGTCTGCTCTGATTTTTCCCTTCATCTGTCAGTGATGTGCCAGTGCACAGCTGTCCTGCGTGCTGCAGTGTTGCCTGAGAAACAGCTCTCAGTAAGAATGCTTTACAGAGCCACAGGACGCTTGGCCTCGGGTGGGAGCCGAGCCTGTGGCGTCGCACCAAAGGGAAGCTAAGGTGCTGCGGGTCCCAGGGTTAGTCCTGGAGGTCTGCACTTGAGCCCCGTGTGAATTACTGAGGTTGGAAGGGCCTCCTGCTGTGACCTGGGGGTCTGCCGGTTCTCTCCTCCCAGGGACTGGTGCTCACCTCCTGAGATGAAAGAACACACGTGACTCCGCCCCGGTCCTTCCCTCTAAAACTTCGGAGGTGGGAAACGTGCTAGATGAGCGCTCGCCAGGCCTGGCTCGCCGTCATCCTCACCCTATCGCTGACCAGTTGTGTGGCCTCCGAAGGCGGCAGCTACCCCAGTCTCTGCCTCTCTAAAATGAGGGATCTGCCGGGATCCTT